>BMAO01000581.1:0-60158 GCA_019973975.1 Trichonephila clavata
CTGTTACCCGCGCTTCGCTGGATATTTCATGATGTTTTATAAATTTTTACTGCTTATATATATGTATAAATTATTGATATCTAAGTCCTACATTAAGAATTCGATTGAATTGAAAAATATACTTATACCTGTAACTGTCACCTGTTGATAAAAAAAAAAGGGCAGAACTCATCTAATTTGTATTTTCTAAAAATCTCTAAAATTGAAGCATAGAATGATGTTTGCTCTTTCGTAACTCAAAACCCAAGTGGATTCCCGCAAAACCAATTTTCGGTGGATCTCTACTCCGGAAATTGAACATGCAAGCCAAATTTCAAGTCTAAATGTAACAGAAAAAAGCAAAAATTTACTATAAATATCCCCGTAATCCCGTTGAGAGCCGTTTTCCAAAATAACCGCTCTTAGCGGATTTCAATTCAACAAAAGAAAAATGCAAACCAAATTTCATTATTATAGTCCTTGTAGCTCGAAAAAAGTAATTTTTTTGTCAATACGTCCCAGTAACCCCCCGCCACACCCTAGAACTTGATTTGCTTAAAATTTATTCTTAGTGGATCCCTATTCAACAAAAGAAGCATGCTTAACAAATTTCAAGCATATGGGTCTAACAATTAAAAACAGGAATTTTTTTGTGTAACTCCTCTTGACCCCTCGCAAACATCTTTGGGGGTCAATTTTCATTTCACTCTTTGTTAGAGGAACTCTATTTCATGAAAGGAACATGCCTACCAATTTTCAAGCAGGATGATCTAGTAGTTTAAAAATGGAAATATTTATCGATTACGCCTCTTAATCTCCCGAAATTAAACTTAGTAGTTGATATTAGCGAAACCCATTTTGTAGCGGTTCTCTACTTTACGAAAGGAATCTGCTTATCAAATTTCAAGACTGTACGTCTAACAGTTTAAAAAATGGGGATAATTGTCTATAACGCCACTTGAGCCCCCGCAACGCCATTTCTGGGTCTGTTTTCACAAAACCCATTTTGTAGGGGAATTGCACTCTATGAAAGGAATCTGCTTAGCAAAATTTGAAGACTGTGCGTCCAATTAATAAAAAAGGCGAAAAAATTATCAATAACGCCCCTTGAACCCCGCAACACCACCTAGGGGTCGATTTTCACAAAACACATTTTGCAGTGTATTTCTATCCTATGAGAGGAATCTGCTAACCAAATTTCAAGACTGTGAGTCTAATAGTTTAAAAAAAGAAATAATTATTTATATCTGCCCATAACCCCCCGCAACACCTCTTGGGGGTCAATTTTCTCCAAACCCGTTTTGTAGCGGATATTTACTCCATGAAAGAAACATTCCTACCAATTTTCAAGCAGGTAGGTCAAATAGTTTAAAAACGAAAATATTTATCTCTTACGCCACTTATTCCCCTGCAACGCCACTTAGAGGTCTGTTTTCACAAAACCTTCTTATAGCTGATCTCTACTCTATGAAAGAAATCTTTTTATCAAATATAAAGACTGTGCGTCTAATAGTTTAAAAATGGAAATAATTATCTATAACGCCCCTTAAGTCCCCTCAACGCCACTTGGGGGCAATTTTCACGAAACCCATTTTTAGCGTATCTCTACCCTATGAGAGGAATCTGCTTACTAAGTTTCAAGACTGTACGTCTAATAACTTAAAAATAGGAATTTATAACGCCCTTTAAACCCCCCGCCCCCGCAACACCCCTTGGGGGTCAATTTTCCCAAAACCCATTTTGTAGCGGATATTTACTCCATGAAAGAAACTTACCTACCAATTTTCAAGCAGGTAGGTGAAGTAGTTTAAAAACGGATATATTTATCTATTACGCCCCTTAATCCCCCGCAACGCCACTTAGAAGTCTGTTTTCACAAAACCCGTTTTGTAACTGATCATTATTCTACGAAAGGAATCTATATATCAAATTTAAAGACAGTGCGTCAAATAGTTTAAAATGGAAATAGTTATCTATAACGCCCCTAAGCCCCTGCAACGCCACTTGGGGGTCGATTTTCAGCAAACTCATTTTGTAGCGGATCTCTACTCTTTGAAAGGAATCCGCTTACCCAATTTCAAGATTGTACATCAAGTAGTTTAAACATGGAAACAATTATTATTAAAGCCCTTAACTCCCCGTAACGCCCCTTGCGTTTCGAATTTCGGAAAATCCTTTCTTAGCTGATGTCTACTCTATCAGAGGAACATGTCTACCAAATTTCAAGTCTGTAGGTTGAATAGTTCCAGAGATTTCGTGATTAGTTAGTCAGTCAGTCAGTCGCTTTTCTCCTTTATATATATAGATATCCTCAGATTTCACACACAACGAGCCCTGAGACTTTGACATTTGAGCATAAGAATCACAAGTTTATTCTGGATGAAATCTAATAAGACTTGCTGGTATGTGCGGTAGGCGGGCGTCTTAATTGCTACTACAGTTGGACCCTGCGACGAGGCTAGCGAAGAGACACCCCAAGGCGCTGAATTGGTCAAATCAAACAGCGCGCGCTTCCCCCGACTTCCTGTTACGCATTTCCGTCCCTTTTCACGAAATCACTCCAACAAATATCCAGCAACCGAGAGTAAAGATGTTACACAGAAAAAAAAAAGGTTAAGAAATCTGAAAATAGTTTTATTGTTTCACACAGGAAAAAATTCAGCTAAAATATTTAATACTAACATTGATATATAATTTTTTTTTTTTTTTTACTTCTAATGGGCTGCGGATTGGTGTTTTACCATTGCAAACCTAGTACATTCCCCGGAAGCTGGTATCTCTTTTTAGTGCAGCACCCTATAAGGCGGATATCAATCGTCGTAGGTAAATTTGACGACCAGTTTCCTCCCTAGTGGGAGGCACCTGAACTCTGACGATGCGAACCTGTACTAGGATTTAATTTTCCCGAGAACACTCAAGTCAAACAGACACACTAGAGATCTTTTACATGCCGTATAATCATACGACATGGCCGATGTCGATTTTCTGCATCATGAAAATCCACCGACTTGGCCCGGGGTCGAACCCACAACCTTAGGCGCAAAGGCCAGCGACAAACAAATCACACCACCCAGTTTGATATAAACATTAACTTTAATATAAAATATATTCGGAATGCTTTTACCATACGAATTTCTACAAAATAAAGAAATCATGAGCTCGCGAATGAAAGAATTGCTTACCTAAATTGCGGAATGGTGTTTCTTTGTGTGGAAAAAAAACCGGTTTCCACGTCAACGGACCAAACGAGTAGGAGGTTCGATGGTCAATCTATGAGGGAATGGGGAAGTAAGACGGCACCGTAGGGGATCTTTCCCCTCAACGAAGTGAGGAAAGCATTTTGTTCACCCAATCATATCGTATAACCTCGAACCCATTGATCGGTTTAAAAGATTTTATCTGTTCTCAAAGCTATTTTTTGCTGTTATTTATCTATAGATTATTTATTTCAGACAACACTTCTTTTAAACTCACTACTTTTCTGATATAATTTGTTTTCAGATTTCATTCATTCATTTTTATTTATCACTTTAGTATTTTAATTTTTTAATTTTTTTTGGATTCAGATATATGTTTCTGTGTGTTAAACTCTTCTTTCAACTAAGACCAGACTAAAAAAAATATTTAAAAGGTGTGCACTCATTAAAGAAAATTGTTTAAATTTTTTGGATACACTGTCTTTCGAGGTAAATTGTGAGCAAAACTACCGTCGCACTACAAAGCCGCACGAGGGTCATTGGCGACAGACCTCATAATTTTGAATCACGGACAAGTGACGAGGACGAAACCTGAGCTGGCATCCCTATCTATTAACTTCCAAACCACACCAACGGGAGGACGTTTGAGCCCCGACAGATTTAACATGCATCGGTATCTCTGCACAGCTTGTCTTTAGCGGGACTAGGACAAATAAAAGTGTGTAAAGAAGAAAAAGTTCGAATTACAAAAATTTTTAATGTATCATGTTTTTTTACGGATTAAATATTGTAAATTCCTCCTTTTTGTTTTCTTTTTTTTTACATTTTCATGCATTTCCACTTTCGAGCTATAGTCCGAATTTCAAATCTCTAGCTCCTCGGAAAGTCACACAGTTTAAAATCAATTACAAAATTCCACCTGGTTAGACATTAAAGAAAGGGAGTTATTAAAAACATGGTAATATTAAGTGTCAATCGTTTTTTCACCTTTTAAACGTGCTTCTTTCATGTTAATTCGTATCATCATTTCTAAGCGTATTGCTTTATAAAAACAAAAATATTTAGCAGTTAGAACGCAAATTATTTTTTTTTTTCACATGCTCCAGCCTTTTTTTTAATTTTAATTTTCAGAAAAATGTTTATATTATGATTAGAAATTGCCAACACACACCCACCCTCACTTTCTCAGATACAGAACACTTCTTTTGTTTGTTTTATTTCTTTTAACCGCAAGTGTATTTTATACTTGCATATACAATTAGCGTTAAATTCAAAACACTTTAGGTTACACCTTATTCTTTTAGTCGCCATATCTGGAAATGATGTAGGAAATTAGTAGCCATGTCTGAAAATGGTATATGGAACTAGTCGCCAAATTTAAAAATGATATATGCAATAAGTCGCCAAATCTGACGTGATATATGGATTTGTCACCAAATCTGATTATCCTTATTCTTGAGGATCCTGAAAAGGACAATGGAACAAATTATGAAATTATTGTATTGTCATCGGTCCTTGACAAGCGTGCGAAATTTCGAATGAATCCGATCTTTTTAAGTGGGTAAAAATCGAGTTCTAAGATTCCGTTACATGCAAGTGAAACTTATAAAAGCGTGTTAAAAAGGGACAGTCCCGTTCAAAACGGGACGTCTGGTCACGTTACCCATGACACGCAGCTACGAGTCCGTGACCTTGACCACTAGGCTACCGTCGTAGTTATACACTATCTTGCATCACTTTTGAACATCATCAGGAGACTGGGACAGTCATGTCCCTCTGCTCCTTATCTGGTACTGACTGTAGACTTGAATCCGGAGACTGGGACTTGGTCAAGTCCCTCCACTCCGTATCTGGATGTAGTGATCCATGGCGATGTTATTGTGGTTTGGTTGGAAGGAGGTGGAGCTTCGGAAAGTGAGAGCCAATGGGAGAGAAGAACGAGGAGAACTGAGGTGGGGATTGCGATTGGCTTGTGAGCTGCTGGTGTTAATTGACTGCCCGACTCGGTAGGAAGAAAAAAGTTAAACTATTGAAATAGGGAAAAAATTTTGAATATGAAATTTAAGAGGAGAGAAAATTTAGTCATCAAGGAGCGATTCTATTAATAGAAAAGCCTGTTGTTTAAGATCCTTGGTTTGTTTAATTTTGGTGATATTTTTAAAAAGATTAGGGAATTGTTTAATCAAGTTAGCCATTATTTTAAAGAGATCTATTACGTTCTGAATGTCACTAGCGTTACATTCAGCATCATTAAAAAGTTGATTCTGGTGGTGGCTTTGTCTTTCCGTGGATTTGTTGTTGATAGGCATGGGGGGCGTTTTGGCTTCTGTTTTTCCGGCTACGGATGTTGGAGAAGGATAATCCCTCTGCCACATTTTTGCTGGAAAAATTCTTGTTGTTTCTATTGCCTATGTTTGAGCCTTTCTTGGGTTTTGGGAAACTGGGACATTTCCTGCAACAGGCAGTATGCCCGTACACGTTACAATTTATGCAGTAGGGGTTATCCTGACGTTCTTTAATGCTGCAATCCTTTGTGAAGTGTTCTTCCCCACACTTCAGACATCGTATTTTCATGTGGCAATTTGCCGCCGTGTGGTAAAAGTTGTTACATCTGTAACATTGAGTGGTACCCTTAACAGAGTACCCCTCGACTTTTACCTGCACGTGGCCAAGGTGAGTTATGTCGAAAACCGCGGTGTTATCCTCGTTTCTGGGGAGGGTGACCATGAAAAATGGCAGTGGGAGTTTGGTTCTTTTTGAAATAAGTTGGTGGCATGTGGTGATGGAGAATCCTTGATCTTCAAGATCAAGGGTAACTATTTCTGGGGTTGTGAATCGGGGAAGTCCTTTGATTACTATTTTAATCGGTTTTTTATCTTTTGGCGTTATTACATAAAATTGAAATTCCTTGTTTTGCTCTAGGATGTGGGTGAGTTCTCGGTAGTCGTCATCATTTTCGGTGAAAATCCTCAGGCACTCGCCAGCAGTTTTAATATTTGCGTTGGGAAATTTACTTTTAATGACATTGATTTGATCTCGAAAGAGTTTTTCCTGGATTTTGAGCATAATCGGGGGGGGGGGGTAGGTTTGGGGTGAATGGAACATTTTGCGATGGAATTTCTGATTGGGAGTCATCGTTATTAAGAGTTTCAAAGTTATTTTTAGTTTCTATTCGTTTGGAGTCTGAAGTTGGGGTGGTCGGTCTGGCAGATTTTTTGGGAAAGACAAAGCCTTTCGAATCAACTTTATTGACTTTACGCTTTTGCGGAGGCTTAGTTTTTAAGTCCTGGTCTATTTCAGGTTCTTTAGGTTTGATGACTGTATGGTCACAGGGTCAAGACAGGGCGGAATGACGGCAAGCTCACTTACCAAGAAATCCCTTTTTGAAATCGCTCCCTTCTTTTCGATCCTCGTCATCTGGAGGAGATGTGTGTTTGCCGGACATTTCGGAAGAAACTCCAACTTGGCATATCCGGTGATGAGTACTTCCAGCTGCTGAATTTTCGAGGCCATCCACGCTCTCTTTTTACAATTCGTCATTCTCTTTACATCTGGAGGTATTAACATTCCAAGACAGCTGGTAAGGGATACATTTGATCTTGTATAAATGTCGGAATTAACCGACTGTGAATCCATATCCGAATCTGAGTCAGACATCATCTGTAAATCGCTAGAGGCAACCCCCTTAACCATAAAAGCCCTAATAAGGGACTTTACGTGCTCCCTCAGACTAAACTTAGAAGAACGGGGAGGTCAGACTCATACGTCTGAACTGCTCGGCTTTATCTGGTATTGCAGTGGCTGGTGTTGTTTTCTTGGCTGGGAAAAGAGGTGGGTGTGGCTTCGGAGTAGAGACCAATGGGGTGGCTGGATTGGATCTGGACTTCAGCGTTGTAAGTTCAGGTCTTCTATTGGTTAAGAGAGCTATTGACTTAGAAATTTTGCCTGGCCCAGGGAAGTTAAGTAAAATAAAAATAGAGAAATAATGAAATTAAGTTGTAATGAGTGAGTTAAGAGGTGAATGATAAAATAATATTAGGACAAAAAGAGAAATTAATTATCTAAAACAGCTTCTATTAATAAGTAAGCTTGCTGCTTATAATCATTGCTATTTTTGAGATCTGGTATCATTTTAGTAAGTTTAGGAAATTGTTTTAATAAATTAGAGATAATTTTAAATAGATCAATGAGGTTTTGGATGTTAGAAGCAGTGTCGTCATTGTCGTTATTAGAGGGGATCTGAGGTTGACGTTGTCCTTCCTTGTTTTCATTGATGGGGTTTACTGTTTTGTTTTTATTTTTATTGCCGTTGACGATGTCGGCGAAAGAAATTCCTTCGACAACATTGTTGTCGGCGAGACTGTTGTTTCTGTTGATGAAAGTTGGGGTTCCCTTCTTTGGCTTTGGGAATTTTGGGCACTTGGTGTAGCAGGCTGCGTGTCCGTATGTTTCACAATTAATACAGAAGGGATTCTCCTGTCGTTCTTTTAATTCGCAGTCACGGTTGATATGTTCCTTACCGCATTTGAGGCAACGAGGCTTATAATGGCAATTGGCTGCCGTATGGTAAAAATGATTGCATTTGAAGCATTGAGGGACACCCCTAACGGAGTATCCCTCAACTCTTACTTGCAAGTTGCCCAAGTGCGTTAAGTCAAAAACTGAAAGGTTTTCTTTTTTTCTTGGTAGTGTGACTAGGTAGAAAGGGAGTGGGGCTTTGGTGCGTTTGGAAATTAGTTTGTGACAGCTTGTGACGTTGTATCCAAGATCTTCCAAATCCGAGGTGATGTCCTCGTTTTTCGAGCAAGTTGCGAGTCCCTTGATTACTATTTTGATGGGTTTATTTTCTTTTAATGGAACAACATGAAATTCGAAATTCTTGTTTAATTCTAAAAAGGCATTTAGCTGTCTATATTCTTCACTTGTATTTGCATAGAGTCTGATGAAATCACCAGAGTTCTTGCAAGTTATGTCTGGGAATTTATCCGTAATCATTTTGATATGTTCTCTGGTATCTGTAGTTACTTTTAACATTGTGGGGGGGGGGGCTTGGGGGTGACGGTAATTTGATCAGAATTAATTTCCGGTAAATTTTCTTGTTCTAGGTTGTCGAAGGGGTTATTAACTAGTACGGGTTCAGGGGTTTTAGTTGGAGTTGTGGGTTTAGCAGTTTTCTTAGGAAAGACAAAGTCGTCCTGATTTTCTAGCGTTCCCTTACGTTTAACAGGTTTTTTTAAAAATCAAATCAATGGGATCAGTATTAATTTCCATAGTTACATTATTAGGAGTATCTGTCATAGGTGGGCAGAGGTGATCTGGGCAGTCAGGCAAAGTACAGGGAGGAAAAGTCTTAAGCTCTCTTACCTTTTTTTCTTCATCTTTAATGGCATTTCTCAGACCGTCGGTGTAAGCCCTTTTCGCTTTAGGTGCCGCATTATTGATGAGACCGTGGTAGTTTTGGATTTTCGCATCGGCTTTTTGAATTTTTTCCATAGCTTTCTTGAGTCTTTGGCAGTCGGTGGTGGGCGATGCTGGTCTAGATGCACTGGATCTTGAAGAAACAGAGGATCTTGATTTGTAGCTATGTCCTGATATCTCAGAACGTATGTCCAAGTCGGATTCACAATCGCTGATCATCTTCCTTTAATCAGAGGCAACCCCCTTAACCATTACGTGCTCTCTGCTATCAGTGAGAAAATTGGGAGCTCAGACCGGTATGTCTGAACTGCTCGGCGTCAATCCTAAATTGTCTTGCATCGGGTTTGACGCTGATTTTTAAAAAAAAAATTATGTGATCATTGGCTGAATTTTAATACTTAAAATTTAACCCAGAGCATCCAAAATGAAGAGATAATATGGAAACAAAGCTGCATTTGATGATCATTTATACTGAATATATATCTTTCTAATTCATGTGTGTTTAAATATATACATAGCTATATATGCATTGTATGTAACAATATATTTTTACATTATCCAGAAATATCCATTTAAATATCTAATCTCTGAATAATATCAATAATATGTTGATGAGAACAACTAAAAACAAAATAAACTATCAGCTAAACAATTGAAAGGATTGAGAAAATAACTTACAACATTAATAATTTTGTCCCCCCCCCCCTTTTTTCTTATGTGTAATGTTTATAACTGTTCTTAAAATGGTTTTATTCCCAGAAAAATATAAAAATAAACAGCCATGTTTATCCCTGGAATTGCTTTGAAATATATATTCTTTAAATTCTCTAAATATAGACTTCACTAAACTTATTTAGGAACTTTCCATTAAAAAATAAATAAAATTCTTTGAATTTTGGAACATTTTCCACTTTCTAGCCAAATTACTGGTGCTGTAAATATTTATATTTAAATTCTCTTTAAGCTGTAATTTTTTTGGAAAAATAATAATAATAAATAAAAGGATAAAAACAAAAAAAATTAGAATAATTCATTCTAATCACAATCATTACTTAAGTAGCAATGACTCATTATTCATTTGAGCACTAGGTGATATTTAAATTTGCAGCAAAAAGAAAATTGTAAATATTTTCTTTTTATAGTCATAAATTATTCTATTCAGCTAAATACTTCAGTGTAGAATAGCATGAACTGCTAAGTTAAACCAAATACAGTTCAAAGCTCTCATATGGCAAAACGTTCCGCAGAAGGAATTAGTAAATTCTAATTGAAAATTATAAACCTCATCCTTTATTCATTTTTTGGAATAACATGGCCTTAGCTTTAATGAGGGAAGTTATATTATTTCAAATCAACTGCAAGTGAATACTAAATTATTCGGCGTTGAAAAGTGAAATAAAAATAAAAATAGACTGTTTTTTAAATACAGTCCAGTGGCGCACACAAGGGGGGTGGGGTGTCCTAGGGGTTTGGACACTCCCCAAATCCCTTGAGTTTTTTTCGATTGATGATAATCCTATATATATATAAGGAAACATTTAATTAAGTACTTGTAATTAACAATTTATTT
Organism: Trichonephila clavata; assembly: GCA_019973975.1. Taxonomy (NCBI): domain Eukaryota; kingdom Metazoa; phylum Arthropoda; class Arachnida; order Araneae; family Nephilidae; genus Trichonephila; species Trichonephila clavata. The sequence goes on from BMAO01000581.1 coordinate 10,165, forward strand.
TATTAATTAATGCTAATTATTTGTTCAAATTCTGTTTTTTGTTAACAAAATCGACAAAATCAGAAGAATCAATTGGTGTTGTCTTGAGGTATGATACGAGTTGGGTGGATTTTTGACCATGGACCCCCTACCCCCTTGAAATTTTTTTGGGTGCGCTACTGTCTATACCATTTTAAAAACAATCTATTCCCATTTTTATATTCCACGCTTTTTGAAATGTTTTATTTACTTTATATAGATACGAATATTCGGTGTTATTTTACAAAAATCGATATATAGCAACAAAAAAAGAATTAAACTCAAAACCGAGTTTAAAAAATAAGGGAGATCTCAGAAACCATTAAAATATTCTATTTGGCACGCTTAGCAATAGGATGTTAGTTCAACTGAAAAATTATCAAGGCAGAAATTTTTTTTCAAAATAACATTATTTTAAATAGATTGTTGTAAATATATCAAACATAAGGATGGTGTTCTCGCGATTCGGTGAAGTTTTTAACACGCTTTTATAAGTTTCACTTGCATGTAACGGAATCTTGGAACTCGATTTTCACCCACTTAAAAAAGTCAGATTAATTCGAAATTTTGCACACTTGTCAAGGCCCGATGACAATACAATAATTTCATAATTTTGTTCCATTGTCCTCATCAGGATAATCAGATTTGGCGACAATTAAATATATCACTTCCAGATTTGGCAACTTATTGCACATACAATTTTCAGATTTGGTAACTAATTCGATATATCATTTTCAGATTTGGCGACTTATTCCAGATTTAGCGACTAAAAGAAAAAGGTGTAACCCCCACAGCGAGTGTTTTTAATTAATACACTTGTGGTTTATAAAAATAAAACAAACAAAAAAAGTGTTCTGTATGTGAGAAAGTGGAGAGTGGGTCTGTGCTATCAATTCCTTACTATAATATAAACATTTTTCTGAAAATGAAAATAAAAAAAAATAGGCTGGTGATGTGAAAAAAATAATTTATGTTCTAACTGCTAAATATGTTTTTTTATTTTTATAAAGCAATACGTTTAAAAGGTGAGAATACGATTGACACTTAATATTACCATGTTTTTATTAACTCGCTTTCTTTAATGTCTGTCCGGGTGGAATTTTGTAATTGATTTTAAACTGTGTGACTTTCCGATGAGCTAGATACTTGAAATTTGGACTATATCTCAGAAGTGGATGACAATGCATGAAAATGTGAAAGAAGGGAAAAAAAACGAAAAGGAGGAATTTTATACTTTTTAGTCCGTTATAAAAACATGTGGTACATTAAATTTTTTTTAATTTGAACTTTTTTTCTTCTTACCACACATTTTATTTGTTTGACCTGTTCTTTTGAGACGGAATCTAATATAACGATACGGGACTCACCCGAGGCCTCGTAAACTGAGAGAATAAATACACTTCAGACCCTTCAATTAAAATCCATTAAAGAGCAAGACTTATTCCAGCAGTCACGTAATTCTGGCTCCAAATATCAAACTCAAGGATAAATTCAACAATGAAAAAATGACAGTTTAAAAAACTAAAAAACACGCTTTTATTGTAGATCGAACTAAAAAATGAAAAATAAATTATAATTTAAAAAAACTAAAGAACACGCTTTTATACTGAATCGAACTAAAAAGTAAAAAAATAATTCTTAATATAAGAATAAAATGATGAACGAGAAAATTAATGTCATCGGGGTAAAAGCGTGGGGTCCAATTTCGGAATTGAAAGAAGTTAGAAACTATAACAATTGTTATATTTATAGAACACCCCACGCTTTTATATTATAATGATATTAATTTTCTCGTTCATCATTTTATTCCTATATTAAGAATTATTTTTTTACTTTTTAGTTCGATTCAGTATAAAAGCGTGTTCTTTAGTTTTTTAAAATTATAATTTATTAAAAATACAACCCAGGCACATATATTTTTTTTTTGGGGGGGGGGGTTCAAGTTACATTTAGGCGATAAAAAAAATATATTTCAATCGAAAGTGTCAGAAAATTTTCTACTGATAAATCGACTTTCATAAAATTTCGAATGTCTTTCATCGGAATCTTTCGACAACACAAAAAATATTATGAACTATAATAACAATAAATAACTTCTAAGAATACGATCTTGTTTTTGTTAATGATAAATATGTATGATAAATCACATCAATTATATGAATTTGAGAGAAATACCAAAATGCGTTCCAAGATAGACGTTTCAGTAGCTGAAAACGTAGCAGGGGATTAATTTGGTTGGCCAACCTTCCCTCTTGTATTTATGATAATGAGCGAAATTCAAAATATTATAATTGTCTGAATCCGTTAATAAATATAAAATAAGGGAACCTACTCCAAGTGCAGTCTAAAAAACATAGATCAAAGCTGGAATCAAAAAACAACAAACAAGTTATAGACAGATTCGTTTTTTTTATCAATTAACAAATTCAAAGATACTAAGAAAAAAGATCTCATTATTGACAATTTGTTACATTGTTAAAGTAAATTCATAATAACAATTTATAAATATTAAATAAAACCCTATAATTAAAAACATTAAGATATTTATACATACAAATATTTAAACCAAATATTTCCAAGATGGGAACAAGAAAACTGTTTAAAATAAATTGCAACCAGATTAAACACGCAATTTTTCATTAAACAGTTTTATTAAAAAAATATACATTTTACCAAATAATAGAAGAATGATTCATTTGCACTTTAAAAGTCTCCCATTCATTTGCATTAAAAAAGTCCCCCCCCCCCATTTTGTATTCTTATTGCATTTTAATCTCATTCTCTTGGACAATTCACTATTAAAATGTGATCTAAACAAATCTAAAGATCAAAGGTTATGGCTTGTAGTTTAAATATATTTAAAAACTGAATGGAACGACAACGTTTTTTTAGACTTTGTTAGATATTCAACAGACCACATTCATTTTTAATAACTAAATAAATGAAAAAAACATTTAAATGAGTAGTTTAATTTATATTCTTCAGTTACAAATGTATTCATAAATTATTATAAAGCAACTTTCTGAGTATATAACAATATTAAATTAAAAAATTTATATATTGTCTTTCCCAAACAATTTAAAATTTACATATATTTTCAAATCAAACCTTTAACCTTTGTGTTACTTAAATACAGTAAATTTGCGAATTGTTTTCAACTGGCATCGTAAAACTGTTAATTGCAGAAAGATAAAAATACATTTTTTATTTGAATTTCGCTGCCTGTTCAGATAATTAAGAGGAGGAAAAGGAATTTAAAGTATATTTTTTACAATATGAATAAGATATATCAATATAAATTTTTCTGTTTATATAAAATCTTTTACGTTCAAAAAGAGAATCAACCATTTTTAACAGCACATTATAGAGATTCTAATGGATTTAATTTGTTCTGAAGATATTTTTTATTCACAACGTATTTCAAGGTTACATACAAAAATATTATTCGATTATCATAAAACACTTGTAAATTCAATAGGAAGAAAAAATTAGGGCTGAACGATGAATGCATAGAATTATTTATTCTTAGACAAATTTAATGAACGTACTTTATCGAACATTATTCTGTAAAGATACGCAGAGCCGTAATACGACACAAAAATACTTTGAGGTATAAATAAATATGCAATTTACGGAATTGGGGCTCGGGAAAACGGGGCTTATTTCATCATCCGAGCAAATAAATTAACCAGATATTCAAGGCCAATCGGGAAAAAGGCATTGTAAACGAGGTCATCTTAAATCACCAGACACTGTTAAACTTTTATGACGAGGGAGAATCTTCTAAAGTCGCCCCAGCAACAAAGGGGCGTAGAAGATGGGGCGGCGCAAATATTGCCCTTGTTAATTCCGCTAACGCAGAATCCCCACCAAGTTGAGTTGCACAAGCTAACGTTCAACAAAAAGTAAAGGTCTTTGTTAGAAGATGCTTCACCACATTTCTCCTACCGGGACGCATCTTTGGTGCAACCCTTGTAATAACAGTGTCAACTTTGGGAAGTCGTTATCATAAGGGTATAAGATGAGGCATAAAGGAAAATAAACTCATTATCTGATAATAATGGATCAAACACTTCGCTTGATCATATTTTGAGATTGTTCGTGAATTTCACAATAACTTAAATAATAAGTTGACATTTTGAATTTAATGTCACAGGGAATTAAAATCATATGGCTATGTTTAACTTAAAAATGATCGGATGTAGATATATGTAACACTTTTGATTGCTTTTAAAATTTTAATGTACAGTTGATTTTAAGCGAATTATATTCTTTTTGTTTATTATACAATAGTAATGCCGATCGGGTGGTGTAGTTGGTTTGTCGCTGGCCTTCTGCACCCAAGGTTGCGGGTTCGGCCCCGGCCCAAGTCGGTGGATTTGCATGATGCAGAAAATCGACAGCGGCTATGTCGTATGATTATGTGGCATGCAAAAATTCCTTGAAGTTCCCGTTTGGCTTGGGTGCTCTCGGCAAAATTAAATTCCTAAGTTCTCAGTTTCGCATCGTCAAAATTACTTGCGGCAATTGGTGTCGCATATACGGTGCCGCACTAAAAAGTGATACTAACTCCTGGGGAATGAATTAGGTCTGCAAAGGTAAGAAACACCAATACTCAGTCCTCTTAGGGAAAAAAATACAATAGTAATTCTTCAGTAGCGTAAATAATTTTTAGCAAATAAAAATGTTTTTATAAAAGTATAATCTGACAATAAGTTATGAAAATATCTTTGAAATTTACAATAGTTTATAAAAGATAGTATTGAAAGAGAGTATGAAAATTTTTTTTGTGTATATATGTGTAAAATCTCAAGAACAACCTTATTTAACAAATTTTTATTCAACCGCAACAAGATGCAAATCATACATGCACATTCATGCTACAACTTCAAGACAAAACTCGAACTATTATTTTTAATCAATTACAAAAAATTATCAAGTAAATGGTAATAAAAATGATTTAAATTAATACAATTAAAACTAAAAACGATCGATTAAAATACATATTTAATTCAACTAAAGGTATTTTTACAGTAATGTAACATATTTATTTTTAGTATATATAACAGTATATATTTCAATAAATAACAAAATAGTATTTATATTTCTTATCGAAAGAATAAGTAAAAGGCAACGCCAAATTATCAAATTATTATTTTTTGTGTTGCAATGGTAACAATTGATTTTGAAAAATTAAAAATATATATATATTACAGAGACAAGTATAATATAATTTTTTAAAGTCAATTCCTACTTCGTTAGAAAAACGTACTGACGCCATCTGTTGCAGCGAATTGTAATTTCAACAGAAATGACGCAGAATAAATTTTAAAATTAAAAAATTAAATTTAATTCAAAATTAATATTTGAAAAAACTGTATTAACATCAAGTACATCTGCTACAAGTTGAAAAAAAAAGTTTTTTTTTAAAAATTTGAATAGATGAATAGAAAGTATTTTACTAACGATTGAAAATTTGAAGAAGATATATATATATATAAGGAGAGAGTGTTTGTGTGTGTGAACTAATAGAGTAGGAATTGAAAAATATATCGTTAATCACGTTAACACTTTAAAATATCGTTCTGTATATTAATTAGATGTACATGTTTTTATTTTCTTCGTTTCTTTTCTTCAATGACTGATAAAGTTAATTTTCTTTCAAAATGTTTAAGTAAAGTTTTAAAACAATACATGAAATGCACCTTGTTTTCCCGAAAATAACGTTTTGAAAAGAAGAAAAAAACATCTCAAACTCAAAATTCCAAGAACATTCCATTCGTACAGTGAAAATATGTATTTTTTTCGCAAATCTTAATTCACTGAATACGAATTTACATTCTTTTACATGATTAAACAGAAAATAAAAACTATAATATTCATTCTATAGTTTAACTTGAAACATTATCTTTGTATTTATGCATTGGTTAAATACTATAAACAAATTAAAAACACTTCCAAGTCTCTTAATCCTAATGAACGTAAAAATGCTTACATATTTCATTGCATAATTTATTTCTTACTCATTTAAAAATTTTTTTTTAAAAAATGCGCATATTCCTTGCAGCCGACATAGTTTTTCCACTCTTTCTGGATAGTATAATCCTATTACGTTTTAAAGAATCTTAATATAATCTCTGATTTTACGCAAAAGATTAATAACATGCATTTCGGTTTTTTTTTTTTTTTTAATCATCTTAAATATTTTAGCAAAATTCGAAATTTACAGGTTGTTTTTATTCTGAATTGATTTTTAAAGTTACGCGTATCGATGAAGCATGTGTAACGGTTTGCATTAAATTTAGGGAGAGAGGAAAAACAAAGCTTAATAAACTGTATAAAAGAATTCTCGTTTAGAAAAGAATCAAACTCACACAGGAATTTGACAAAATAAAAATAGAATTATGTGATAATTACAGAAATAAAACAAATAAAATTTAGATTGTTAATTATCTACATGTATGAAAAATTCTGTCTCACTTTAAAAATGTACAAAAGGACAGGGGGAACACGGATCAAATTTAAAATAATAATATTTTAGAATTTATTCTTCTTTTGTTTTTTTTAAAATCAAACTGCGATTGTAATGCATCACACAGAAAACATAATTATACTCACAACTACACTGAAATAAAATGTTTCAATTGAAATTTGCTTTAACAAATAAATTTTTTAACAAAATTAACCAAAGTTAACTGCCTATACATATATTTTTAATAGTTCATTATTTAAATGAATCACCAAACCGAATTTTAGAACTACAAATGTACTAGACTCCTGCGTGAAATTGCCAGTTATTTTTATTTGTACAATAAACAAATTAATTTAAAAACTCCATCCACAAGCTGTGATTGTTTTGGACCTATTTACTTATATTATTCCAAAATAAAAATCAAATGAACTCAGCTTCCAAAAAAATTCAAATTTATCAAAATTATAAACCCGGAATCTCTGTTAAGCATATCCTTTAAATTCAAAGAGATTTTATAAGAATATTCAAAATTAGAAAATACAAGAAATAGAAAAAAATTTGGTAATAAAAATTAATTTTGCATCGTTTTGAATTAAATGAATGAAATTTACTCTTATCTGTTAATTTTTTACACTTTGTAAGAAAAATTAATGGAAGTAAACAAAAAATAGAGGGGGAAAATCCCGAATTTAAGAGATTTTTGGTATATGTTGTGTCGGTTGAAAGGGATCTTTATCGAATCATATTCAATGATTAAAATAAAACTTAAGAAAGTTAAACTGCCAATGAAGTTTTTCTTATTCATCACAATATGAAAAAATTAATTCAGTTTTATGCAGCATATAGGCAAATGTTCAGAGCTTTTAGATTAAATAAAAATGCGCATAAATATAACAAAAAATTGGGGCAATTTAGCCGAAATGACTCTTGAGCCAATAAATCCCCCACTCACTCTCACTCATAAGATTTTTAAAAAAAACTTGCTTAAGATTCTCAACGACCGGCCATCTTGAATTCCAAAAAATGATGCAAATTCGTTGAAATTTCTTTCTCCAAAAGTTTTGATTACTGTATTGATTTGAAAGCAATATATATATATATCAAAAAGAAGAAAAATAATGAAGGTTTTTGTGGAGCAACATTTTCCCTTCCATTTCATAAAGTATTTTATGTCTCGTTTAATGATTCATTAGTGGGTTTTCGATCGTCAAGAAAGATTTCAAAATATTCTCAAATATCCAAAAAGAAAAATGGGGGAAAAGGAATGAAATGCAAAGAATTTTTTTTTCTTTCGTTATCGAATTCACTTTATTGCATACAAAAGACACTTAAGTCTAGATTTGAAAAAGAAAATAAAAATTCCATGCAATTAGCATTATGTTCACAAATTCAAAATGGCGAATAGACGGTAACACGTAGGCGGGTAAGTATTGTAAAACATAAGCCTAATTCTTATTCTCTTCCGTAACAAGCTTAGTAAAACGAACTTTCCTTTGAATTCATTAATTTCAAGAATGATAGAAAGATAAGTGGTTAATTAAAACTGTAAAAAAGTATAAAAGATATATTTACAATTAGGCTTTTTTTTATCTTCATTGCGTAAGACCATTTATCTCAGCATAACTGGACCAAATTCTTCTATTTTTATTTCTCCCAACATAAAAAGTTTTTTTTTTTTTTACACATAGATTTTGTCAGATAGTTGAAACTATTTTGTCGAAAAAAACTATCCAGTTTTTAAAAAATTCTACCACCGAGATGCAGTTGCTATGGTAACAGCCGAATGACAAAATAGTTCTTTTACTTGAAGATGCTATTTATTTAATAACGTTGAATAATAAAATTTCGCAAACGTAAACAAAGTATATTTTTCCGATCCATGAAAAAATAACGAATGATTCTTTCTGAAATTTTTTTTTTTTTATAAATATTATATTACACGAGGGAAAACGTTAAAAAAAAGCGCATATTTTGTTTAATGCCAAATCAAAGAAAATATAAAATTGTATTTTGTTACAACGAAATTTTGAAACCAAATCGGCTGAGTCTGAAAAAAATGTTAGGCGCAAAGTTGAGTCGAGAAATTTTTAATGCGAATAAAAAAATGCAGAGCGACACTTCCCTATCAGTAAATTTAAAATTAAATTGAGCAAAAATGAAAACTATAAAGAAAAGAAAAAAAGAATTTTTCTAAGAACTTACTGTGAGAATACGTACAAAGTAAGAGATAAACTTGTTATGTTGCTCAAAAGAACAGATTGAGCTAAAGGCAGTCTTAAAGCAGTTTAAAAAATGCATTTAAGAAATGCTCTCTTTTGGAACCTTTTCCATTTAATATTTTTTAAAATTGTTTATTTTTAGAATAATATTAAAATAATTATCCCTTTTTTGGTTCATTACAAATCTGATAATAATTTTTTAAATAGTTGTTTGATTATTGAAATTAAAAATATATAAATGTAGTTAGCATATAAATGTAGTTAGCATAATTTTGTATTTTCACATATATGTTTAATTTTTATCATTTATATTCAAATTCAACTTTAAAAATACTTTAAAAAATAAAGAATTTTTTTAAAAAAAATATAGATAATTGTTTAAAAAATCTCCTAATAAATAGTGACGGAAATTTTTTTTTATTAAATTATATTAGGAAACTTAAATCAGTTTTCTAATACCATTTAATTTTAGTAAATGTGTGTATTGTAAAACATTTTAACACTAAAAATATTCACGGGTCTTTTTTTTAATTTTTAAAAAATGAAATTTTTTTATGATAGATTTTTTTTTAAAAAATGACTTTTAAGAATGCAATTAAAAAACATATTTATGTGACTGCAAAAAAAAAAAAAAACATGTTTCCCAAATCCCTTCGACATAAACATGTTTTGTTTTTAAACAATTTAATTTCCATATATATATTTAAAATTCCAATTTTATCTGTCAACATATTCAAAAATAATATGAAAATAATTCTGCAAATAAAAAAAAACATCCCCGTTGGAAATTTTAATGAGGGTTATTATTTTTGTTTCTCTTTTCTGCACAGTAATAAGTAAATACATCGTACTGAAAAACAAGCTATCTGTCAACACAAGGATTATTCAAAAGGGTGGGAGGGAATAAGATAAAAATTGCAAAAAGTAGGTCATTCTAAAGTAAAATACGTTCATAAATTTCAAGGAAATATTCAATACACGATTAGCACAACTTACTATTCAAATTAACACAAAACAAAGTACATTTCATTTCATAATCTTAAACGGAAATATGAAAAATAAAAAATCCCCATTCTTTTAAGTTTCCAACTGTCAACAAATCTACAGATAAATAATATCAATGAAGTTACAAAAAAAACTTTCAATTACCATTTTCTTTTTAAACAAGTATATAGAGGGAAAAAATTAAATCAATTCTTATTTAGGTCAACAAAGAAAATTTTTGTTTTAGTTACTTTTTATTAAATAATTACAATTAATGTAAACATGTATACACATATGACAGAATAGGAATATTAAGTGACAAAAAACTTATTAAATTAACATGAAAAACTTTTTAACCACATTAAATTTGTAATTACATTTTTTAATAAAAGTTGAATACAATAGGTAAGAATTTATCTTAAAACCAGGTGTAAAAGTAATGCTGACTATAACTAGCATATGATTATTCACAGGTTAAGTTAAATCTTCATCACAAATTTAACAAAAGCTTAGTATCTAATGGTGCTGCCCTCTAGAGGAATAATTTCAACGGAAATATATCTCTTAAACTATAATTAATTAAATTTAATTAATGAATTAATATTTGAAGAAAAAACTGTATTAACATCAAGTTTAATCAACTACAAGTTTTAAAAAATGCATTGCGTGGGCGAATAAAATGTATTTAATTAACGATTGAAAATTTGAACAAGATATATAAATATATTTAGGGAAAGTGTAAGTAATAGTAGAAATTGAAAAAAATAACTATATAATTGAAACATTTATTTTGTCTAACTATTCAGTTAAACAGAAAAATAATATTGTAGCGATACATAATTAATAAACTTTTCAATTCAATATTTAATTGCCACGAATGCAAATTCAAAAATAATTTAATTATTAAAAACTTTTCCGAGATAAGAAGCATATGTAATCACTTTTAACTGTTAGTGTGCCTCCTCCTCCAAGATAATTTCAATTAACCGATTTTTTGCAACTAAAGTTAACTCTTGATGAAAATAAACTCACAAAAAAGTACAGTAAAATGAAGTGTTAACAAAATTTTATTAAGTCCCTTTTTTATTTTTCTGATGGCAAAGTAAATAATCAAAAGATAAAGAATTACCCTTATTATTTTATGTTGATAAGAATATTTTTAGGACTTGTAGTTTTAGTTTTAATCAGACCTAGAAAATTACTCCTTATGCAGTTTGATTTGCAACTGAATTTATTTCACTGAAAATCTATTAATGAAATAAAAAGGGCTATTTTGCAACGAAAATGATAGAATAAAGTAGGAGTTAACAAAAATTTCACTTTCATTAAGATATTAAAAAAAAAAAAGAACTTTTGAAACTACATATATTTTATTCTCTTTTTTTTATATAACTTTATTTCTTCTTTAGAAAAATAAAGATTAAAAAAAAACACCGATAAAAGCAAACAATATTATTCTCCGGAAGAAGAAAAAATAAATTTTCTTTTAAAAGGTTAATAAGTAAATAATGCAGTAACCCCCCCCCCCAATTAAGATAAAAATAAGTAAAAAGTAAGCGCCCTACAATTTCAGAAATCGTAATTAGTGTTATTATCTGTCGTAAACATAATTAATTATTTTTCATTATTTGATAACAGGTTTAGTTTGATCTAACAGTTTTTCAGCAAATTTTGCTCAATTTTTTTTAAAATCACGAACAGTTAAATCAAAGGATAAAAATACGTCAATTGATAAAAGTGTATCTCATTAACACATACCGAAAAATTCGGGCGTATAACGCACACTTTTCACACAATAAATAAGATAGAAATTTACGAGTGCGCGTTATACGCCCAGTATAAAAATGAGAACTTTAAATAAAAAATAAAAAGATAAGTATAAAAAAATTAAACTTCTACATAGATCGAAATACTGTTCATTAAAAAAAAATCACATTCCTTATGAACTTAAAGGGTTATAAAAGTATAAGTATACGGTATATTTTATTTTTAACAAATCTTGGAATAATACCTCGAAACAAGAGCATTGCGCACGTGCATTTTAGACTTCTTCGTAAGTTATACGGCAGTGCGCGTTATGCGCCGGATTTTACAACATGTAATGCATAATGTGTGCATCTATATTTAAACACTGAGGTAGTGTATATATTTTTATATATACACACTGGTGGCGTAACGTACACCCCCGCATTGCGGGGGCCTAGGAATTCTAGGAGGCCCAAAGCCTGGCTGACGCCAAGTACGTATTTGGGCTTGGGGCTCAAAATCTGACTTTGCAGGGGGACCCAAATATTCTCCGTTACGCAACTGATACACACTGCATGCATTCTATCTGTGCAGACTTATACAGCCATTTGGATTTCTAAATTTAATGCTCCTGTTTTTCCAGTTTACTTATTAATAACTTGTGAATTCGCTGAAACAAATTCCCTTTTATATATTTTGTAACACAAACACACAAATAATTTTCAAATTTTATACCCATTTTTATATATGTGAAGGTCGTAAATAACAACCAGTGTCGTACAGAAGAAAGGTTGGGTAGTGGCGTAACGTACACCCCCGCATCCCCAGGGGGGCGGTAAAGCTTATCTGACGCTAAATACATATTTAACCGATTTATAAGGCATTAAAGGCAAAACCTGACTTTGCAGGGGGTCCTAATATTCTCCATTTCGCCACTGGGTTCGGGGGTTCAAACTCTCCTCACAGACCGACAGATTTTTAAATTTTAGCATAAAGAATATATCTTAGTGCTTTCGTGTATTTTTTTAAAAATAAATGTAGTCCCTCTCATGAAAATAATTTATGTACGCCATTGATAGCGTACATAATTGATAGCAACACATTTTAGACAAATGCAAACAGAACATGGAAGCAATGAAATGATGTTGTTGTCGAAGTGTACAGTTAGCAGGGGTAGTTGTTACATCAGTTAGTTCAGTCAGATAAAAAGTCTTTTTTGTCTTTCAGAAAACTTTTATTACGGGACGACACTGACAAAAAACACGGAAAAACATATACGATGAAAACTTAGGTTGTATTATTAGGGCAACCGACCCTTCAATTACAGATTACAACTGTACCAAACGGTAGCTCACCTGCCACTGAGCTCTTACACATAACAAAACAAAAATTTCGCGTTACAGAGCAGCGCCCTCTAGTCGACGTTTTGCAACAATAGTTGCTGTGTGGCGTTTAGCAGGGGTAGTTGCTGTGTGACAATACCGTTTCTACACTCTAAATCTCGTAAACAAAATGTCGTTACCGGTTGTGAATTAAAATCAAAACCCATTTCAAAAATACATCTGAATGTTACACAGGATTTTGAATAACATATGGCGAAAATGCGTAATTGTATAGGATTATTACACGATGAATCAAAACGTTTCAAGCAGGCGGAAATCGGACAGAAAATTTGCACTACACAAGTTGGCCGTTCATTCGTCAACATTAAATTGACATCGCAAGTGGTCCACTTTCAACAGACCATCCATGTACTAAGAATCCAGGAATTATTCGTAGAAGTTGATCTCACTCATCCATATATAGGCCATTACTATCCGGTATGGCCTACATACTAAAGAATGCATGTCGTACCTCAAAGAGAAACTATCAACGGAGACTTATACTGCCGATTTTTACAAGCATTATTCACAAACGACCGCTTTTATTGAAAGACATTCACCCTATCATGTTGGATGACGGAACTCGTTAACATTCCAAACACTAAGTTACTAATATTGGATCAATATTACTAATATTTGTTATTTTCGAAGATGGCATTGGAATGTCTTGAGATATACTCTCCGAACTCATCTGACATGAGTTTTTACGACTGCAATCACTTTCCTACGTTGAAAAAAAAAATGCCTCCAATGTATCCAATCTCTTGATGTGGCATCTGTCCTTCAAAAATTATGGCGCTCCATCGTTGTCATCAACAATCAACATCTTGTCTTTGGTATTCTATCCTTCCAGACATTTGGAAGAAAGTACTTAACTTTGTTGGTGATTTTATATTGAAAGAATGTCATTGAATTAGATTTGTAACTTCACATCACAATAATTTTTTTCTGTTTATGCTTCCACTACTATATTTACAACCTTCACATGCATATGCTTATATACCAGGTGTCCATATTAATTAAACTCGAAATTTGCCTATAGCAATATATCTATATATATATATATATATCATGAAAATTGGGTTGTGGCAGAGTGAAATGATGAGAATTTTATCGAGGGGAAGAAAACAATGTTTCAAAAAACACCCCTGGGTGGTGTATCATGGCTTTTTTGAGAACATATAAATAATCTACAGAAATTCACAAAACATGCTCGATCGATATGTTTTGGAAGCGGCAGGCAAGGCGATGTGATACAACCACAGTGATTATGCCGGATGGTGCTTTTCTACACATCGCCCGTTGTGTGAAACAAGTGCTCCGCCGCCATTTCGGTGACGACAGAATCATCAGCCTGCATTTTCCTACAGCTTGACCTCCTAGATCCCCGGCTTGAATCCTTACAACTTTTGGCTGTGAGGGTACCTTAAAGCCATGGTCTACCGTGATCCTATCACGTTTCTATCCGACCTTAAAGAAAGCATAGAATGTCATGTATGTAACATTCCCCAGTTCAGGCTGCTTTTTCACATGTTCGACTGTTAAAAGTCGAACATAAGACTTTACGCTTCCAGATGGTGGCCGACAATAGTGGACAGCATATCGAGCATGTTTTGCAAACTTTTGAAGATTATTTATATGTTCTCAATAAAGCTATAATACGCCACACAGGGGTGGTTTTTGAAACTCATTCGTTTTTTCCCCCTTAATAAAATTACCATCACTTTTTTTTTTCATTCTGCCATTACCCAATTTTCATGTAATTCCGCTGAATAGATTTGCTATAGACTATAAATTTCAAGTTTAATTATGGACACCCAGTATATAAAAAATCGAGCATTTTGACAGACCCTTTACGCATGTACAAAAAGAAAATCTGTTTTCGAAAGAATTTTTTCCTATGATTCCAATCTTCATTTTTTCATAGACGATTTTTTACTTTTTATAAATGCCGTAAAACAAAAAGATTTCAATTAAAAAAAACGAAGCTTTTAAGACAAAGCAATAAAAAAAGCCTTTAAAAGAATTTGACTGTTAATTTTTGAAAATTTTCTGCTTCATCAGCATTCTCAAATTAGTTCCTTTTCATCTTCGACCACTACAAAACACTTTATTAATTCATCCTTTTTGTCTTGAATGATGGTTTCTGAATAAAGAATTGAAAAAGTGTTATTCAACATGTTGTACTTTTTTATGATCAGTGATTTTAGAAGATATGATTTGTTTATAATTATGAATAGAATTCTCTAGGACAGGCATGCCCAACCCGTGGCCCATTTGAAGACTTTTTGTGGCCCAATTAAAGTTTCTAACTGTCTATATCAGTGATTCCCAAAGTGGTCTATATGGACCCCCAGGGGTCTATGACGACCTGCAAGGGGTCCACAGCAATGGAAAAATAATTTAGGGGTCCATGAGGTGTAAATGGGGGTCTACGATAGCCTAAACCAGATTGTGACTTTAATTTAAATGAAAATCTAATAAAGTGTAAGCCATATTTACTTATTTAACAGCTTTATTTGTTAAATTTATTGGGGTTAATTTACAATTACAAGGCGACATAATTTTATTAAAAAAGGTCCATCGTTTCGGTGTTTCTTGACGGAATCAAGCTAAAGGAGTATAAAACTGGACGTCGGGAATTTTAACAGTTTCTCAATTTGTCACAATCTGCCAGAAAAATGAAGTTTTAACCTATGTTCAACGTTTAAATGCCCTTTACTCAGACTTTGAAAGTAGGTTTTAGAATGCTTTTACCATGGTAATATCACAATAAGTAACGAATTCATGTTGTCACATTAAAAATAAGCAAAATGAAAAAAATGTCCGATTACAAAAGGAACTTATTTTAATAGCCATAACGAAGATCTTGAAGTAAAGTTTAGAAACGAATATCAGCAATTTTTCGAATTATGGAACATCTCAAGAAAGTTTTTAACTGCTTTTCCCAGAGAGGAGGAGTTTAAACGCGCTTGCCAATCTCCAAAAACAAAACAGAAAGAAGAAAAGAAAGATTGGACACTATATACTAACCAAGGGTTAAACCTGAAAAGATTGATGCCAAATGTTAAAAATGTGTTATTGAAGCACCAGATTCAACCCGCCCATTAAAAACATTTGTTTGTTGCTCAGTTATTGTAAGTAACAATTATTTTGTATATTAAATTAAAATTTAATTAACTAATTCACATGTGTTTCTTAACACACTACATAACTCCAGTTAGAAACATAAAACTTTTAAAGAAAATAGTGCTATACCAGCTGTCAAAAAACATTTAAATTGGTAAGTTTGCAAAAATTTAATACCCGGTAAGAGGGGTCTAAACTAAACCGAAAAATATGGTAAGGGGTCTATGAGACAAAAAAGTTTGGGAACCTATGGTCTATATTATTTTAGACATTTGGACTATAGACGGTTGAATCAAAAATTCGTGTTTTGACCCACCCCCACCTCTCCCCCTGCAATTTTTTCCTAAATAACTTTTCCCCCTTCATTTTACTTCCAATCAATAAGAAAATAAACATATTGCGATTTTGGAAATTAAGGGAAGAAATTGAAACTTTTTCATGAACAATAATGGTCATAATATAAGTGAACGTTCAGATGATCAATGGCTTCTAGATTTATGTTTTCTTACAGATATAACAATAAAATTGAATGACCTAAACCACAAAAGTTACAAGGTGAAAATAAGTTGATTACCGATTGTTATCAAGATATAAAAGCCTTTGTAGCAAAGCTTCAGCTTTATGAAAATCAATTGCGGTCAAAGAGTTTGATTCAATTCCAATAGTTAAATTACTATAAAAATGACGATAAAAAAACAAATATTCTATGGAAATCGGAAAATTATTTGAAGAATTCAACAGCATATTCTCTTTCATACAAAAATATTTTGAATAATTTGTTGTTTTATTTTGATATGTGCGGCCTACCTCAGTTTCGTAAATTTTTATTTGGCTCACCAACCGATTTAGGTTGGGCACCCCTGCTCTAGGATTATTGTTGCACATAGTCTTGCAATTTTGGGTCGTTTTTTTTATACATGTGTGTTAACATTTTTATACATTATTAATTAAATTTGTATACATATAAATTATATTACATAATTATTCGTACTAATTTCCTGTTATTTTAAGAATTAAATGTATGATTCAAAATCCAACAAAGAGAGTTCCTTTAATACATTTCATACGCGCCAAACACATATCTCCAATTCTTATGCTCTGAAAACATTCTAAAATTATAATGTATTACACAATAAAGAAAGGGTTTTCTCGGAGAAACCAAACATAAATGCTTTACGCTAGTATCTTGTCTCATATTTTTTGAAAAAACAAGTAAATAAATAATATTTTATGGTCAAAAATAAGTTTGTTTCGGTTTGTTAATGTGAAATTGGAGCAAATTTATAGCTCTTTAAAAAATTCCAGAAATATTCCTCGTAAACATATCATGTTCAAAGCGAGTTCCACCAACTTTTTTCCGGTATAAATTTATGGTTGAGACAGAAATATATCTTTGTCTTAAGAATTACTTCAAATTTTCAACTTGTATAAAGTTGAAAATTTAAAATTTACTGATTTGCACATGCATAAAAAGTGTATAAAAATAAATTATGATCAAATGAATACCAACAATTAGTTTAAATTAATTTGGAACAACAATTGATTACAAAGAAAAAAAAAACTGATATCTTTTTTTATATTATTTAATATTATTGCGCAAAATGCTTTACATGAAAATTGCTCAAGCGTGTTTGAAAATATTTCATTTACAATAATAATTATTATTATAAACTTTTTAAATAAGAATTTTGTATTTTATTTATAAAATTAGTAAAATTCCACTTTTAATCAAATAACTTGTAGCAATTATTAAAACAAATATTTGTCATTTACTTACTTATTTTTTTGGAACACAATGTTGTGTATTTAACTCATGAGAATACGAATTAAAAAAAAAAAACCATTTGAATTTTTAATACAAATTAGGACAAATCCATTTCATAAATATATTTTTTGTAATGGGGCTGCACATTGCTATTTTAACATTTGCAGATCTAGTACATTTCCCAAGAGCTGGTATCATTTTTTAGTGCGGCACCGTATAGGCGATACCAATTACCACCAATACCAATTTTGACGCCCAGTTTACTCCCCAGAGGGAGGCACCTGAACTCTTGACGATGCGAACCTGTACTAGGATTTAATTTTGCCGAGAGCATCCAAGCTAAACAGACATTTTAGGGATCTTTTAAATGCCGTATAATCAAACGTCATGGCCGCTGTCGATTTTCTGTACCACGAAAATCCACCGACTTGGGAAGGGGACGAACCCGCAACCTTAGGTGCCGAAAGCTAGCGACAAACCAACCACGCCACCCAGCCGGCATAACATAAATATAAACAAATAAACTTTTTAGAATTAACAGATTTCAATTGCGTGGATATAATTTATGGCTTGTATTATTTTTATAACAGAAATGTATGATGTCTTTGAATAAACTAAAGAAAAGATGAAAAAGATATCTATTACATCACTATCCAGATTCCCACATCATGACAGGGGATTGATGCCAAACTAGATTTAAAATACATTAGCCATCATTATTCAATGTGTGTGTAATAGATATTTCTCAAGACATTTTTCGAACTAACAACTTCGTACCTGGTTCTCAAAAGAGGGTTTTCTTTTAATTAAATCCTGGGTTTCTTTATAATTTTGTTCGATCTGAGAACCTCATCATGTGAAGGAACCATGGCATATTCAAAAAGGTATTACTATTTAAATAGATCTGAAAGGAGTTACCTGAAAATATTACGAAGTGTCAGTAAAAGTCAGCAAACGATTCGTAAATGTTCTGAAGTTTATTATTAGTCTCACAATGAGATTGACTGAGGAGAGGGTTCTCAGAATATTTTCATGAACATAACAGTGTATCCCTCATATTAAACTGCGTGGAGGTTTCGTTTAAAAGTTATAATTCGGCAGTGTTCAGTTAAGTAAGCTGGAATCGAAAATAAAACAAATTATATAAAACTACTGCTATATCTGTTTAGATTTCTGATCCAAAGTTGTCTATTAATCTTAATTGGTAACAACTCTACATTAGGAAATTGGAACATGCGTAGGAATTTAAAAAATTGGAATAACTAAAATTCATATAAAAAATCTGAATTAGTAGTTTATAAATAATGAATTAAAGTATTGATTTTTCAAAAAAAAAAGTTCGTTTCTTGAACATTTTTTGAATCTATTCATTTTGTAACACTCGGAAATATTGGTTATTGAATGTAAGTACTAGTTTATGCAAGTTTTTCAACATACAAATCGTACGAGATTACATAGCATCATACTAAAGATGAATTATAGTGCGCAAGTGCGTGTTCAGTAAAATTAGAAAAATACCTTAGAGTAAAATTTAAAACAGTAACTCGTTAAAACATGAAACAAATTGAACAGTCTCAGTGCTACTAATTATTACATGCCGCAAAATGTATATACAAAGAAAAATAATAGCAGTTATTGATTAATGATAAAACATGGTCATTAATTATACTGTCCAACATTATATGTAAATATGCGTATCAAAATAGCAGCATTGATCACCAGATACATCAAACAACCATTATTTTAACAATCTAAAGCGCTTAGGAATATATATTTCAATTTTATATCTTTACACACACAAAATCATTAATCTTTCTCTTAACAATATTCATTCTGTTGTATCATTTATTATATTACATGATTTATTCATACAAATGATACAATACATTAAATATAATCTTTTGTAAAAACTTAACTAAACGCATTCAAATTTACATCCTTTTTGTCACAATTTGCGTTTAATTTTTTCCCCTCGACTTATAAATTAAAGTGAATTCCGTGATAAATTACAATTATTATCTCTTTTTTAAATATATATAGACAAAATTCCCATACACTTGAAAAAGTATTAGTTAAAAAATATAGGCATACCTTAAAATCGAGGATTTATTCAAAAATAGACTAAAAAAGTTCTATGGTTTAGTTTTGTAAGCATCAATTTATTAGCTTTATACAAATAAAAACTTCTTTTTCATTCTCTGTTAGGTAGCATTTAAATTAAAACTTCCTAAATGCAATTACTGACCAGAAAACATGTTTTATATAAAATAAGAATTTTCGAATATTGTTAAATTAATGGTAGCGTGAGAGTTAGGAATTTAAATATTTGGTTTATTTACGTCCCAGCTATTAATTACAGTGTATACATTTGCATTCAAGTTATTCAAAATATTGGTTATTTCATAAGAGTCCAGAATATAATATTTGTGAGGGAGGAGACAACGCACCGTTCCCTTCGGTGATTTCCAACGGACTCCCTTTCTGCTCTCTCCGGAGTGGATTGGTCTCTTTTCGACCTCGAATTACATCCAGTTCGTGAGCGGAGTGGGGTTTTCTCATGGTCAAACGTTGCTGGGGCGATAACAGAAGACAGGACCCCACAATATTTAAGGGTGCACACGTGGATGGAAACGTTGTTATCCTATCCACAAAAAAGAAGCCGATTTTTCTGATGTGTGACACGAAAACGTCACAACGTGTTCTCAGTGGAATTCAAAATTGACATTGCACAGTTGTTCTACTTGGGAAATTTAGATATAATTTCAAATTTGATTATATTGAGTAAAAATGTTCAAGTATAAAATTCTTTAAAAATTTCTGCAAAACCCCTAAAAAAATTATATTAAACGTGTGTTTTTAAATCAAATACATTTTGCTTTCCTAACAGTGTTATTATTCGTGACAAACATGTTCTTTTCAAAAGAAATTTTCAGTAAAAAAGCAAAAGTTGGCAACAGCGAAGCACATGAGCTGATTGGCTGGAAACACATAATTGTAGTTGTCATGTGAGTATGACGTCACATAAATGAAGCTCCTTGTCAATCTATTTATCACGCGATGTTTGTTAAAAGTAAGAAATATATTTTAGATGAGTAGCCATGTATGATTGGGCTTAGAAACCAATTCAAGTTTATTTCTAAAAACACCAAGTTGAGTATATATATAAAACTTTAATTGTGCCTATTGCTCTGTATGGTAGAGAATATTGACCCTCAATAAGCCAGAGGAAGAAAAGTTGCAATTTTTTTTAAAAGAAAAATCTTTGAACCTATTTAAGAGATTAATGATACCTTTACAATTATGAAATTTACAGGCAATATGGCGAGACTGACATTGAGAGAACTATAAAAGCATTATGTATTAGATGGCTGGGCCATCTGTACAGATATGTCGATGCCTTCCCTACCAAAAAAGTAAATTTTTCGAAATTTGAAGGGACCAGACGTAGAGAGAGAAAGACCACCTACACGATGGTTAGACGATGTTGAAAAGAATCTCAAATTAATGAGAATCAACAGATGAAAGACCATCGTAACTGATAGGGTCAACTGAAGGAGGATCAGCGAGTCAGCCTGGGCTTGCAAAAAGACTGTTGTGATTATGAAGAAGAAGCCATATATGATTTTAAGAAAAAATACTTAAAAAATTACACCTCTATCACTATTTTTTTAAAGAATTAAATGCTAATAATAATAGCAGTTGCGAAATCCCATTTCTGTAATTTATGTAAAGCATTTACTATTGTTGTCTTTAATCATTAGTACCCAGAATGCATCTCCCATGCCTAGGAAATATAGTTCATCTGATTAGTTAATATGATGGGCGATTGCATGAAGAGAAATTGGGTTATCACAAGCAGATGCTGCTACTTGTCTTAGATTTGCCGCTACTTGTAGTCTTTGTAATAAGACATGAAATCCAGATGGATGAGATAATACCAGACCTCATCGAGATAAGCCTGGTGATGAAATATTTTGTGGATCAATGTTTCTAGCGAACGGAAAGCCAGCTCGATCTCCGGACCTAAATCCGACAGAAAATCTTTAGTCATACCTTGGAAGACAGATGATTCATCCGAGGTACCTAAATAAGCTGAAACAAGATTTGTTCCAAGGATAAGCGTTGATTTCTATTCCGGGTTTCAAAAGCTTTTGACAATATGAAAATTCGATGGGGCTAATTGATAACAAAAATGGCCAAAAATTCCTCATAAAAAATCCATTTATTTATTCCAAAAATAATTCAAGACATGTTTTTCTTATCAAATAGCGGTATTTTGCAGAGAAGAAATGTATTAAATCGCATACCCTATTACAAACCATAATTTTGAAAAACCGTAAAAAAAGGATAATTTTTTTGAGATTTATTAGTTGAGAATTAGAACATACATATAAAATTGTTTTAAGAATACTATTATAAAAAAAATATTTAAATGCAATTTTCTTTTCTTGGCAAAAAATGAAGAAAGAATGACATATATTCAAAATATTCTCCTTTTATTAAAAATGATTCGATAATAAAAATATTTTCCTTATATAACTGAACAAGGATTTTCGAAATACATAATTTAGAAGTGAATTTATTCATATTTTAATATATCAGAGAAAAGAAATTTAAAAAAAAAACAGCTGTTTTTTTCCCCAGTTGAACGTAACTTTGGAAATAATGTACATTTTACAAAAATCATAGTTTAGCCCCTGTATAGAATTCCTAGCCATACATAGGCACAATAATGTTATTATCTAAAAAATTTTCATAAAAAAAATTTTTTTTTCAATATATGCCGTTTTTTTCTTTTTTTTTAAATTGCATTTAAGTAGTTTTTTCTTGTAGTAATAATTCTAAAACAATTTTATAGGTATATTCTAATTCGACTGACACTAAACATAAAAAATTATTCATGTATACACTTTTTCAAAATCAAGGTTTTGAAGGTATTCACCTTAAGTTCTTTGGTTTTCAAATTAATAATAAATACCGGCTGTAATTTAGACGGTGAATAATGAATCGTTTGCGTTATCTATTATATAGTGAAATACGTTTCACGCGAAGAATGATGAAAGGAGAGAGAGAGAGATGAAATACATCGGCTTACATGTAATTAAAACAACGGTTCCACAAACTACTGTGTATTTTCATTTATATTTTTCTCTTAACACGAAACTAAAATCGCTTAACACGAGATTTTCCTTTTGAGAACGAACATGAGCCGGGTTGGACTGTCCTACTGTATCATCGGAAGAATTCGTTGCAGTAAATGATAACAATGTGTGAACAGTATGAAAAATATACGCAGTTATTGATATACATGTTTCAATGGTGAAATGAATAACAAAACGGACGACATCGAACAATTTGATGCTAAAAAAGGAAATCCAAAGAAAAATATCAGATTATTTTCTTAAAACTCAATAAATGTTTTGTTTTTTGAAAAACTTGAAAATTTTGGATTAAATTTCTTTAAATTCGTATGTGTGTGTGTGAGTGACTGTTTCTTTTTTATTGATTTTTATTAAATACATGCGTATGTAAATAAACTCTAATAAACTTAATTTTGTTGATATGTTTTTTTTTTCATTATCCTTTTACACGAAATTATTTTAATACGAAAAAATATTTCAGTCCCTTCAGTTTCGTGTTAAGCGATTTTGTCTGTATTTGGATTTTGTAACGAAAAAAAAATTACAAATTTGTTTTAATTGTATTAAGTAATTAATTAATCCATTAATATAAATTATTTTCCTAAAAGATGTCTTTTTGAGGATTCTGTCAATAAATCTCCATATATATAACTCTCTTTTTCCTTCTAAAATCACAAAATATATTTAACTTAATACGGGTTTTGATAGAGAATAGTAGTAGATTGTACGTTTGGAATCTACGTGTATTATCGTCTAGTCTTGGAAATTAACCCTCTTAGCGAAGCTGAAATGTTTTCAATTTACAAGAAGGCTTGGAAAAGACAATTAGATATATGATTGATATCAAAATATTGTTGGGCATAAAATAATGAGTAAGGAAGGGGAAAAAATACGAAATGTCGTCTCGTAAAACTCAATAGTACTGAGTACATAAAATAAATTTTTTCCAGGTTACTCTTACAAAGAAATTCGAATTCAATTTATGTAGTGACTTTAACTATACTTGACTCAATTTAGAATGAGTTAAAAAAAAATCTTAAAAAATGTCCCAGTAGACCAACGAACACGATAACAAAATAGATGCTGGAACCTATCTAAGTTTTTATTTCAATCAAGTAATGTATACAAAATTCAAATTAAACAAATATTGATAAAATTTTTAAAAATATTTTTGCCCGATTTGAGTTGAATCAAAATATCACACAGTTCCTAACTTACGCCTATATGTTTCCTAAAAAAATTAGATTATACGAAAATTGAATTGATGGTAACAACAGGAACCCTAACATTACAACAAATGTTATATCAAAATTTAATTTCCAGTTCACCGAAAATCCCGGAAATTCTGTTACTTTCGAAGCAGAAACAACTTTCCTTGATAACACCACACCGAAACTGGTTCTAACTGCCAGGAATAAAAAAATAAAACAAAAATAAGCTCGTATGAGAAGCTGTAACTTCATAACGAGACTTGATGAGGCATAAAATTACATTTCGATCGCTAAGAGTGAAGAATCATTGATGTATTTTTACGACCTCATCGGCAGGTAATCTGAATAAAGTAGAACAAGTCCAGTAATGATGCAGTTAATGTAAGTTGGGAATTTCAAATGTCTCTAGCTAGTGTATAACGATGTTATGGACAGCGAATGTTCAGTTATTTCTTGGTAAAAATAAATACAGAAGTAAATAAATCATGAGTCTAAATATTTTACATTCAGAAATACTGTAATTTTTTTTTTTACTAAAATGTTAGTAATTAGGTTTAAACAGTCACTCACGTATTCAACATAACATTTTATTGAACTGTATAATGAGAACCCCATCTTTGAAATAGAAAGAACTACAAAACACAATATAAAAATGTTTTAAGCATAAAATATCTTATGTATTTGGGTAGGTATGATGTTATTGATGATAAATTGCATGTTAATATTTTCCATAACCAACATATCACGGTTAGGTTAAATTTGAAATAAATCTGCTTAGGGTGATGTTAGACTTCATAGTTTGGATTCAAGGAGAGTGAATGAGAATAATATAGATGAAACGGTATCTTTCTCTAAAACTTTTCACATTACACCATATGAAAACATTAAGCCTTCCTCCAACAGCACATCCATTTCTATTCATCCTAACAATATTATCTTTATAAAAGGTACTTAAATAAATTCAACTTTCTTTTACTGTCAATACGATGTAAATACTTCGTAAGCTCTGAGGCTTTTAAATACTTCAAGTCTCGTTTTAACATTTTAAAATGAAGAATATAATTAAACATGTTCAAATAAGAATTGTGATACTCATCATCATGGATAAAAATCTGTTCTATAAATTAAAGGAACATGTTAGTATGTTTAACTTACTTAAAGGCTCAGCTGAATTTAACATACTATTTTTAAATCCATAGAATAGTCTCTAGTGACATGAAGACTCGAATCGAACATTTTGACTTCAACTCAGAAGCTGAATTAGAAGCCCGTGAGACAGGTTATTTTAAGTCAGCTAAACGTAATGAACACATTCATATTATCTATAAGGATTTGTGCTTAGAGTATCTCTGAATTCCCATTTAAAAATATTCATTTGCATACCACGATTTTAAATGCTTAAGCGTAAGTAGTTTGAAGATTAATACTCTCTCAGGCAAGTTATTAAGCGCTTTTATTTCTGTCATTGCTAGTTTCAACTCTTAGGGAAAAAGGTATTTTTTTCTATTGAAAATATTTTCTGAGCGATAAATACAAAAGACAATTTTTGAAGCCATTATTGTAATTGATATATATAACTTTAAAAATTTTTTTAACAATTTTTTATTGACGTCATCAGCAGTCTCTAGTTGAGATGGCAGGCTTTTCGTGAAGAAACTGTGGAGGTCAGTGGCGCGCACAAGGGGGCGGGTGTCCTAGGGGTCCGGACCCCTCCTTCCCTAAATCCCTTGAGCTTTTTTCGATTGATAATAATTCTATATTTTTATATATAACGTAAAATTTAATTAAGTACTTGTAATTAACAATTTATTTTATTAATTAATGCTAATTTTTATCCAATATTTTTTTTACTGTTTTTTGTTAACAAAGTCAGAAGAATCAATTGGTGTTGTCTTGAGGTCTGATACGAGTTGGAGGACTTTCCATCATAGACCCCCCCCCCCCCTGAAAATTTTTTGTGTGCGCTACTGGTAGCGGTGATTCCTATTTCCTATAAAAGACACTAATTGCCTCTGGACTGAAATGGTCATTTTGGCCTAGGGGTAGGGTGTGTGCTTTCGGAATGGAAGGTATCTCCTTCAGAACGAATCCTCCTTCAAAATCATTCATATTACTGTTCATGATATATGAGTGTCTTAGTTAAACTCTCAACAGGGGAAATATTGAACTAATATTTTTAAGCTGTACGGTCTTCTAATACTCATTTTTCCAGATGATTATCACTATAAAGGCGAATTATTGTGAACCAGGCTGCTGTCTTGGGCATAGTGATTTTAACTTCTACTCCACAATGTCCAGTACCACTAAGACCCCGCGTGTAGGAGAGCGATGCACGTTAAATCTGCCGAGAGCTCAAACGTTCTACGGTTGGTGTGGTGTGGGAGTTAGGAGACGGGGGTGCCAATTCAGGTGTCGTCCTCGTCGCTTGACCATGGTTCAAAATTACGAGGTCCATCGCCAAAAGCCCTCGTGTAGCTGAAAAGTGCGTCGTTAATATTCACTCACACTTACTTCACACAGCAAACATATCTTCTGCTCCAATTGCATTTCAGACAATAAGGCTGGAAAAGATTTACCCACAGGCCAATTATTAGACAGTTTTACTCCTGTCATTACTAGTTTCGATTTGCGGGAGAAGAGGTCAACAATTGATTATGCAAATAAGAAACGTTTCGAATCCTAAAAGTCTAAGAAATATATCTACTGAACCAAAATTACTCTTAAACTCATTTCCATTTATTAACGTTTAAGTTATCCTTTAAGAGAATAATGTTTTTTTTCTCGTAAATTTTTAACGATCTATTACTTAAAATTTCGGTCCATTTTAAGGAAAGCTCAAAAAATATTGAACGTATATTTCTCGCATTTCGATGTATTTAAAACTTGTCTAAGATATTTCTTGAATCATCGATAAATAAAAAATTCTCAGTGGTTTAGAATTATTAAAAAACACTTAATAATAATGCTTTTAAATTTCAAACAGAATTGTAAAAAAAAATTACTAGTTTTTTTTAAAGATTTTAAAATAGATTCCCTTTTGGAGGAAATTTCCCTTTAATTTTCATAAATAAATAAATATTAATTATAAATGAAATTTCAAAAAAAAAAAAAAAACTATCGTAGTATAACATAAAAACTTCTTAATATGATAAGGTTCTGTGGCAAGAAAAGTAGAATGAGAAATATCATCACTTTATAACGTACGCGATCTACTCTCGGCCCCGGCTAAAGGTGTGGGAGGAAGTGAAGGATGACTCTCGCCATAGTACTTTTCAACTATTTATTCAACACACAAATTATTAATAGATAGAATTCTAATATTCAAACGAGAAGAGATGTTCCTACTAAGAGCAATAGGGAAATAAACCACGAGAGACGCGAATCATGAGAAAACTCCTGTTTTACTGATCCTCCCTTTATGGGATCAATCCACTACTCTAGTACGTAAGCTACAATTTAGCTATGGTGACCAATCGTCACTTAAATACACATGCTCAGAGTTTTTTTTTTCTCGTAATATAAATCAAGACAGGACTGTCTAGATTTTTCTTTTTTGCATCCAATTTTAATTTGAAAAGACATTTCTACATTCCTACCGAGTGACAAAATAACGGACTGAAATTGCTGATTTAATCAACATGTTGTTTTAGTCTCTTAGCTTTTATAGTATTCAACCACTCATTGAACTTTTTTATTTTTCATAGAAGACTCCCGGTTTTCGTAGAGACACGTGAATTAGATACCACTTCCTTTTTCTGCATATCCAGCATAATTAATAACACAAAATTACAAAAGATAAGTCATAAATTTCTAGGAAACGCTAAATCAAAACCAAAACTGAAAGATAACTCTACCTCGTGTTATTTCAGTTCGTGTGCCACGCTTTCTCTCATTTCCCTCAACATCTAAGTAATCGAATACAAGAGTGGGAGGAGAGGAGAAAGAAAATGGGTTAGATAAGGAGAACGTACGCACACACAGATAGGTAAGGATGGTTCCAATATCTTGAATATGGCATCAAATTAATTTTTTTTTGTTGCATTATTGTAGACTTTGCACTAAGCTTCATCACGTCTAGAAACACAAAGCAATATTTTTTTTAAATTTGACTTCTTGTAGTTGAAAGGGTCAATTTGCAAACCTTCACTAATCTTCTTGGGGTAAATAATTTTTAATTTAAGGATTTTCAAATTTTTTTTTTTCGTTTCCTCCTATGTGTGTATATTATGTAAAACAGATTATGTGCTCAAAATTTAGTAAAAAATGCTAGCTATTTAATTTTTCAAGGAAAAAACTTAAAATTTGTGAAGTGATTTTAAAATTCTAGTCCTCTTACGAAAATGTACGTACACGCATGGAAATTAATTTACAAGTTCGTCAAATTATGTATAACAAAAGTTGATATGGGTTTTGCGATAACATGATTGGTATTCGTAAAATACTTCTTTTTTATGAGTGCTTATTGAAAATTCTTTAAAAATGTATAAATTCTTTCAATTATTTTTTTAAAAAATAAGTATTGCTTTGATTCAAAAATGTATAACAAGTTCTGTTACATGTACTATTGGCAATAGGTAAAAAAAATTCAAATCATTAGGCACAATAGAAAAAAAGCCTTAGCATTTTAAATGAAGACAAACTAGTTATTTTATCTTTCTTCGAGATAAGTAAGTTTAAAATTTTGATTTGCAATATCGATGTGAATAAAAACGAACGTAAAAGCTGTCATAAATCTGTGTTTCTTAAGTTTAGAGCTTTCAAATTTTGTTAGTTACGGAAAAATATATAAAGAATAATTTAGGCTAAAAAAATTAGATTTGATTTTTTAAAGGATTTTTGTCAATTGAATCGCGTACTGTATTTTCTTAAATGTTGTTCTATTGAAAACTTTCTCCCGAAGAAGAAGACATGGTTTATGCAAATGAAGGGTTATATTTAAGCATTAACTTTTAGGTGGGCGAAGTTAGTGGTTAGTGAAAAGTAGTTGAGAGTCAGTCGAGAGTTATTCGACGATTAATTTCAAAATGATTCAAGATTGTTAATTGACGATTTAATCAGTACGTTAGAAATGAATAATAACGACCGGAGGTCGAATAACTGAGAACGGAATTACGGTAATTTAGACCGTAGACATCCAAAGAGACAGAGAGTAAGTTAAGTGAATTTTTATCATAGGTTAAGTATCCTTTCTACTTTGTAATTGCTCCTATACTTAGTAAAAGAGTCCTACCTTGGGTTGTTAATTCAAGAGTGAAAATAATAAATTAAAATTGTTCTGATTATGGCTGATCTTTATTCTAATCCTCAAACACCGATAAACCACGATAACGTTGTGGTGACTTCCAATCATGTACATAGCCCTACCAATGATAAAGGTAAAAAAAAAAAAAGAAGCCCTTAATAACTGTCCCACAAGGAAATTCCGTTTTGGCTTAACTCTCAAATCGTCGCAACAAAGCATAACTTTTTGGACCCGCAGTCCAAATCACTCTGCCCTGATGTAGCAACTACGGTCACCTTGGATGATTCATCACAAACTAGCGCCTTCATAGTGACTCAGAGAAACGAGATAAGTGCACAGCATAGTACACTAGCATGGGAGTCTCATTAAGACTCACTTCTAGGCCACAACGAGCGATATGCTAGCGAATGTCTTCTATCTTAACTAGAGACTGCCGCTGACATCAACGGAAAACTTCGAAATGAAGCTTAATATCACCAGGCATGCACAGACTTCAACCTCTTAAATGAAAACCGGCGTATATAAACGTCTCGCTCAGTCAAAGCGTCAATTGCCCCGGACGTATATATACGTATTTCCGAAGTACGATCTTTTCTTTGTAATGCTGTCCATAAAATTATTCCAAAAGCTTAGGAATACAATCAAAGGACCTTGACCGTGTGTTTGCGAAGGATTTACTCATTTCAGATTATTTGATTATTTATACATCACATATGCACGCCTACTTAGAAAACGGTGTCATTGGGGAGCGAATCACGCAACTTTTAATCCGCAGTTAAGGGATGGATTATACACCGTAAAAATTACCATTAGAAATGTTAATTTTTGTATATAATTTTATATACGACAAGCCCAAGGGGTCACTGGTAATTATTAAACTTGTTCTTAACTTAGTATTGTTAAATTAATTATAAATATATCAGTACTGCACAATGTATTTTATAAGTGTATTATATCAGTATAAATGTGTATACAGTAAAAATTAATAATTTGTAAAAATAACTTGTTTTCGGCTTTTCAATATGCTCGCGCCCCCTCGTAGAGTTATCACGCCCCGCCCCCCCCGGGGGCGCGCCTCACAGTTTGAGAAACACTGGTGTAGTGACTTCTTCGCTAGCGCATTGCAATAACAAAACTTGTAAAAAAGCGCTTATAATAACTAACTCTAAGGGGAAATCTTTACAACCTACTTGTTAAACGGGCAGCACAACGGATGGATATGGATTTGTAGGTTGGTGGTTCAAATAATACTCTCAAGCCAAGGTTAAAAGCTTGCACCTCAATCAAGAACGTAATTTAACGGGTAGACAATGCTAAATTCGATTGGTAAATTAGAATCCCGATTTTATTTAAGCCCTATGCGGTTATTTACAGTGAAACGTGGAAAAAACTCAGAGATAATCCTTCGATAGAACAAAATAATTAAGTGAAGAATCAGTTTCATTAAAAAAAGATAAATGGAACATTCTAGCTCTATTGGTACAATATAAACTTTTTAAAAAATGCTAATAAAGTTATACAAACAAAATTAGATATTTACTCAGAGCACAGCAAATTTAAATCTAATATTAACTCTTTGAAAACAGGAGACGTCAATTCCCGTCAGTATCATATATACCAACCATTACGGAATTAAAACATCGCATGTACTTTAATAAATGTAAAACTCTGTAATAAATATCTCTCATATATATACAAAAATAGTTATATACCTAAGATAACTATAGTCATGATAGAATAGATTTAGACACAGAAATACTAGAGCAAACTCCTAGCCTTAGGAACCAAATGTTTTTCCGGCCAGCCAACCTTCACCTGAATTTGTCAATACTCTGGGCCATAGGGAAAGCAATAAATTTATAGAGAAGTTTAACTATCATTATAGATAAAACCATAATCTACTAATGTAAAACGATAATATTAAAGCCTGTAATAATTACTAAAATATTTAAAATCAAAGTTAAACTATTAGATAAAGACTTACCACGTTACTCATATTCCCCGGCTATGGACAATAACAGTATCGCATAAAATTATTAAGTTTTGATAAAATAGCATTAATACTATATATACACATTTAAAAACTATATATATATATATATATATATATATATATACATACATACTTCAATGTATTAATTCAAGGAAATTTCTCGGAATCCAATCCCCCTTACACTCTGTCGGTGCACATTCACGATTTCATATTGAGAGTAAAAATCTATCTTCTCCAAATCTAATTGGTTAGTCTTTTAATAAAAATATCTTTGTGTGACTCAACTTTCACTCATCTTTTTTCAGCATTTCCAAGAACGCAAGCAATTTATTTTGCTTACTTTTTTCGAGAGTTTTCGAATTCAAAAAGCGCCGGAAAAAGCAAATAAACCAAAATGGTCTACAAAGAAGGAATAAAAATATTGTTTTAATCCATTTAAGCTGAAAATTGTTCTAACAATTTCAAATATCGGAATTATAGTGAAACTTTTAAGCGGTACTCGATTTTAATTCAATCCTTTATTTCGTTCATGCTTTGCACAATATTTAAAAAGTTATATTTGTACCTAAGCATTACGAATTTTAATATCGAATTTTCTTTGATAAGTTTTCGGAAATAAAATTGCAAAATCATCCATACATTTTTGCTAATTTTTGATCTTATGAAAGAATGTATTCACTAATGGAAACATATATTTAAATTGGAAGAACAATAGAGAAAAAAAACACACTCTGCATGTTACGGTACTTTTCACCAAGAAAAAAGAATGCATGTCAATTTTCGGTCGATAAATTTTTAAAGATAACATCAGATATCCAGCAATAAAGTGCAATTTATTTTTATGCTAATAAACATCATTAAAAGGCAAAATTTTTAAAACTTTTTCCGATATTTCTTCATATTATGTATTTCAATTTTCAACACACATTTAGGTATGAAAATTGAATACCGTATGTAGCTGTATACATTTGTAAATACATCGAATATAACATAATATAATTAAATACAGTAGAAAAGGTATTACACTTTATTCAAAGTCTTCGCAATAGTTCAATTGGGTTAAGTTTTAACCCAACTGAACTATTAGCTATAGATCGATTTTACAGGAAAGACTCATTAAAAAACTAATAATTTATTATTTACATTTAATTGAAGGATTTATGGATGCCAAAAATAACTTTTTTTTTTTTTTGTTATTTAACAATCAATATATTTTCTGAAAAACGTATCTAGATGACACAAAATTTTAAATTATATACTTGAATTTCTTAAAATCGTTTTAAAAAATTGAATATAAAAATCTTTAACGTTCGAAATGCAGTTTCATTGTGACGATAGAAACATTTCAACAGGTATTACTTCATTAAAAATTTTAGTGTCAAAATTAACAGCTGAATTTATTATATTTCGATTTTCCCAACATCTGCAGTAGTGTATTGTAGTACTTGCATTTACATTTTCCCAATGCATACAAAGATACATTCGAATTTTGTTAAACCTCAAGTAGTTCATTACTATGAACGCAGAATATTTCTTGCAAATATTATCTTCTTCCCACGCATAAACTAGTAGACATTTTTGAAAGTTTAGAGTAAACATGTTTACGCTTTTGTTATAGATTTAGATTCGTGAAAACAGCAACAGGATTATTGAAATTGACCACAGCAAAAATAAGTGAAACAGTAAACAAGTGTAAAAATAGTAATTATTGTAGTAAATGAACATAAATGCCATTTTCAAAGAATCAAAAAAGTAAACATAATTTGTTTGTAAAAGATAACCTCCAAATAGAAAAAATTCAGAATTTTTCAAAAGAGAAAAAAAAAGGCGGGATAACCCTACAAGGGCGGCGCGAGTATATCGGAAACAAAAGATTACCTTCAAAAATACATTAATTTACTGAAAGGAAGCAAAAAAATACATTCTGCATAGTAAAAAATAAAATACACATTTACATTCATATAACAAACTAATAAATGTATCAATACTGCGCAATATGTTTCATAATTAATTTAACAGTACTAAGTTAAGATCAAGTTTAGTTATTACCAGTGACCCTATGGGCCTGTCATAAAATTACATACAAGATTTAATACTTATCTTGATAACTTCTACTGTTTATAATTAAAGTCGTATTGAAGCTTTACGTCAAAGTGTAACATTATTGAATTCAATTAATTGTTATTGTAAGGGAAGGGTGATGAAAATTATGATTGAAAATTGGGTCGCAAGTATAGAAAGTTTGAGAAGCACTGTTCTAAAAAACCATTAATGCCCTCCCCTTTTGGTGAAAAAAGTTCTGAATTATTTCCTTTTTTCAATGAGAGGGCAAAATTACAAGGCTCTCTTTAGTATAAAAAGGAATATGACATAAAAAGTAGTTAAAAGTTTCCCAGTTTCGAATACCTGATTCGATAATTATGTACTGGATGTAGATAATATTTTTTTATTTTATTTTTCCAGTTTTGAATAACGATTTCATTAAATCATTCCTAATTTACAATACAATATCACCAATTAATAAAATCATCCGAATTTACACAGATTAAGTAAGAGACGACAAAATCAGATTTGCCATTTTCTGTTTTTATACATAAGATAGGAGAAAAAATTTTCGCATGCTATTCACGTAGTACAATAACACATTGTGAGTGTCATAACTTCAAATAAATGCCAACATTTATGGAAATCCAATATCAATATACCAATAATAAAGCATTTATACTTCATCCACAATCACTTAATAATATTGGTCATTTTTCTTTTTATGGAAGCAGAAAATGTATTTTTACAGCTTCGAAAATGGCACTTTTAAATATTGAAATTTTCTTATAATAATTTTCCTACCTAATGTTTTTTTTATTGAAGTTCAGCTTGACATTATTCTTTTCACGAATAAATTGTGATCAGTTTTTCCTTTACCTTTACTTAAATCTACATTTTTTTCTTTTAAATTGATAGTTTTTTAAAGTAATTATTCGATGACTTATGAAAGTAATTAAACATATTTTTCTTGCATTAAGCATTTTGTTCAAAGAAAAATCTTAAAATATTATAAATGATTTGAAAACAAAATGAAAAATTAGGATTTTAAAAACTAGTATAACATTAAATGATAAAAGCATGAGAACATTTAACTCTAAATGCTTACATGAGAAATAATTTAACTTTAAATATTTTAACAAATTAAATATATCTAAATAAGACTCCAAAATTATTTCACATTCCTTTACCGTTAAGTGGTAGCACGTAACATTTTTTCATTACCTCTACGAAAAAATGTTTGACATGTTTTTCTCATATCGGAGAAAACATCGTTAATCTATAAATAAAGTTAGATTTTGAAAAAAATCAGTAAATACTTTATTCCAAAAGTAACACAAAAATATAAAACTAGCAATCAATACATTGCAATCAAACATTATAAAAAAACAGAAAACTTTTAACACAAAAATTCTGTAAAAAAATGCTTTACAAAGAACGTTTAATTCACAAAGAAAGAGAAAATCATAGCTGCAGCTAAAAAAAAACAAGATTTTTGTTTGAAATATATATACCGTATAACCCGGCGTTTTTCGTAAGGCCTATACTTTGAAGCTGGAATTTTTAATTTTTAGGTACATTCGCCCTAGAAGGCCCCCCCCCTTTTAACACCCTTTTATAATGTATTTAACGGAATCTTTGAACTCAATTTTTACCCACTTTAAATGGTCAGATTAATTCGAAATTTTGCTCACTTCCCAGGACCGATGACAATACAATAATTTACAAGGTAAACAAAAAGGTTCTTGCCGTTTTTAATGACTCAAAAAAAAACATGACATACAAACAGCGTAGCCTATTGTTAGTCCTCGAAGTAATCACTATTCGCATCCAGCACCTTCTGTCAACGTGTCTCCAGTTGTTCAATCCCCTTGCGGTAAAACTCTGGGGTGTGGGACGCAAAGAAGTCCGTGAGAGCTTGGCGCATGTCTGCTTCATTGGTGAAGGATTTACCACGAAGATGATTGTCCAGAGAATGGAATAGGTAGTAATATGATGGTGATAGGTCAGGTGAGTAAGGAGGATGGCACAAAATCTCCCAACCAAGTCGCTGTATCGTATTCCTGGCCACCCGCGCGACATGCGGCCTCGCACTATCATGCAATAACAGTACACCCTTTCGATTAACCAGTGCTGGCTCCTTCTGATGCAATGCCTGTTGTACACGTTCCAACTGCTGCGAATACAGGCCCGCAGTGACCGTTTGGCCCATTGGTAGAAACTCATAGTCAACCACTTGTCGACAAGTCCTCCAGACACAAAGCATAATCTTGCGTGGGTGCATAAGTGGTCTTGCGCTGTGCGGGACAGTAGCCTGGGGTGACAACCAATGTTTGGAACGCTTGGGTGTGTCATACAGGACCCACTTCTTGTCACTGGTCAGCACCCGAATATGGATGCGCTACGGTGGCGAGAAAGCAACGATAAACAGGCTGCCACTCGTTGTTGCTTATGGACTTCCAACAGCGTGTGAGGAACCCACTTCTCAGCCTGTACGTCTTACCTAAGCGGTGCAGATGAAGTCTAACCGTTTCACTGGAAGTGTTGAATTGTCTGGCAAGTTCACAACACGTTTGACTACTGTCCTTCTCAATGGCCACCTGTAGGGCTTCGTCATCCAAGGCATGTGGTCGTCCTGTTCGAGCTTTATCCCAGAGAGACAAATCTCCCGACCTGAATTTTTGAAACTAATGCCTTGTCGTACGTTCATTGACAGCACTATCCCCAAACGCTTGACATATTCGGCGACTTGATACAGCGGCTGATAAGCCCGCTTTGAAGTCGTAAAGTAAACAACCCCGAACGAGCTCTTTCGATACGTTCATTTCGCTTCGTTACTGTACGAGTTCCTATTAATGAATGTGAGCAGTGGACCTGCGTTTATAACAACTGATATTCCTACTCGCGACTGACGGTTTCTCAATCACGTCACACACAAATTTGCATACTTATTCTCACTTCTTTCAATGGAAATGCGCAAACGGCAAGAACTTTTTGTTTACCTTGTAATAATTTTGTTCCATTGTCTTGATCAGGATCATCAGAATTAACGGTATCCCATTTACAGATCCCATCCCACATCTGACGACTGATTTCAAATCCCATTTCCAGATTTGGCGACTAAAAGATTAAGTTACAAATTAGTTCGATAAACTATAAAAGGATGTTTTTTAGTTTTTTAAAACTATAATTTACTTACGAAGAAACCTGAAATGTACGTGAGCAATGTTCTTATGTTTTGAAGTAATTTTTTCGAGGTATTATTCCAAGCTTTAAAAAAATATATACGTCTAGAACTACAAATCTTTTTCATAAGGAAAATGTCATTTCTTTTAAATAAACAGTATTTCAATGAATGTAAAAGTCTAATTTTTTATGCTCCTCTTTTTATTTTTTAAAATATCATTTTTAAACCTGGTGTATAACGCGAACCCGTAAATTTCGATCATATTTTTTGTGTTAAAAGTGCGTGTTATACGCCGGATTTTGCGGTAAATAAGTAAATAAGAATTTGTAAAACCATCTCTTGTTATTACTATAAACGACAGTTCCAAGCAACAGAAGCGCCCTCTAGCACCCAACGTGGGGTACCAATTGTAGAGCATTAGACGTTAAAGATTAAACTAAAAATGATAAATTCGAGATTGGGTTCAATGAAGTCTCCTTTAGTATAAAAATTAATTCTCATAATTTTTGTTAGATAACACAAAGACAACACATATATAGTTAACAAAGTAATACGCAAAGATCATGGACAGTTTTTCATAGCTACTATAATCACTCTGAACCTGGACTATATTGGAGATATGTGCTCGAAAGTTGACGCCTCAGCTGCTTAAGACAGTGTGAAGTTTTAGAAAATTAATATTTGGTTTATTTACGTCACTGCTCTTAATTACAATATATACAATTACATTGAAGTTTTTCAAAATGTTGATTATTTCATTAGGGTTCAGAATATGATATTTGTGAGGGAGGAGGTCACAACCGTTCTCTTCGCTGTTTTCCAACGGATTTCCTCTGCCCTCTCCAGGATCTTGGGATGGGGGCGGTCGCCCCTATGCCCTACATCCGGATCGTTGGTGGAGTGGGGTTTATTCACGGCCAAAGGTTTCCGGGGCAATTGTAGAAGACAGGACCTCACAATATTTAAAGGTGCACGTGTGCATAGGAATGCGGTTATCCTATCCGCAAAAAGAAGCCGAATTTTCAGCTGTGTGACTCGAAAACGTCACAACATTCAGTTACAGTTAAGACAAGAGCGATTACAGATTTAAAATATAAGTTATTCCCAATCGATTCGAATCTAAGACAATCGTATTCCCGGGAAAAAATCATTTTTAAAATAAGTGAAGAATAATGGGGAAACTTTTTGAAGGAATTAGGAAATAAAAGTAGAATGTTGTTAAAATCGTTTGCTTATGTTATTGCTTTAGATATATTTACATGAGACGGTGAAGGTTTCGATTTCGAGTAATAGAGATATTTATATGAGCTTTTTTGGAAACATCATTTGATTTTCGAACATAAACACGCACTTCATTTTTTCCCTCCGTGGAATACGATACATTATCTTCCCACACGCACTTTAAGAGCCTAAAATATGGAGAAATGCCTCTTAAAATGTCTTCCAGTACATCATATCGTATTTTTATTTCGATATGGACCAGGATCTTCAAAATAACCAATAACAGCATATGCCGTGTAAGCAAAATCAAGTCGAATGTAACTGTGGTGAATGAATGGAAAAAGTTTACTGAAAATGTTCCATACATTAATAAAGAAATGCAACCAAAATACCGAGATTCATTCTTTGAAGAAAATTAAATTAAAATTCAGATGAAATAAAAAAAAATGCAAAACTAAATTTTAGCCTGTTGAAAATGAATGGTTTCACAAGTTTGCCGAATCGGGTGTTAGTTTACCGAGGAGTTTCAAACATAAGGAGATGCCTCATTTGATAACTTTTTTTCGCCATTGAAAGAAAAAGAAATTCAGTGTAACATCCAGTGTAGCAGGAGTAAGATAAATTCAGAAACAATTTACTCAACCGTTTTTTTCCTGTTCATTAATATATATATATATAAAAGGGGAAGGGGGATGCTTAATTAAATTCATATCTTTTACAGGGTTCATATCTATACCAGGGGTTTTAAAATCCGAAAGTTTTAACCAAGACAAAAAAAATGGTTTGAAATTTTAAATCAATGAGGGTAATTAAGAGTATATCCCCCCCCCCCCCAAGAAAAAAAACCTGCCAACTGCTTTAAAATTTTTCCAAGTATATATGTTTCCACAAACTTTGTCAAGTGTAACAAACTTTGCGAATAAATACTATGCTCCAGTTTCATGGCTCTTTGTGAGTTGTACTTTTCCCTTGGGTATTTTGTCTTTTTTAGTAATGTTAGGATCAGCTTGATAACAAAAATGCCAACTTTGAAATTATATCTCTTGGAAGGATTTAAATTTTTTTACTCACTGAAACGTCGTAAAAATAAACTGTTCGTGGCAAATCATAAGGGATAAAATGATTTAATATATAGAAACACTCAATTATAAATGCAATATATTTGAAAGGG
This sequence comes from Trichonephila clavata, assembly GCA_019973975.1. Taxonomy (NCBI): domain Eukaryota; kingdom Metazoa; phylum Arthropoda; class Arachnida; order Araneae; family Nephilidae; genus Trichonephila; species Trichonephila clavata. The sequence goes on from BMAO01000581.1 coordinate 49,089, forward strand.
GAGGAAATGGATACGAATTTAAACGAACTGTTTCTGAAGTATACTGTAAATGTTCCAATATCAATTTATCCATTCTTTTATTTGATTTTAATCATACAGTCCATGTTAATACACAAATATCGATAATTTTTTAAAATTGTTATAAGTTGTTCAGACAGACAGTTGTAAGAACATTAATCAGTTAACAACCAAATAATTATTCATTAAAATTACATAAACATATGAATATATAGAGACAAAGTCTTGATTCACATCTCCAAGAAAAATATGTACTATATTTTCTTCGAACATTTTTTTCAAATGGAGATGCATTTTGCCACAGATGTTTTTGCAGACACAGCAAGATTCCCAAGAATGAGAGCACTTTTGGTAGTGGCAACGTCACACACACAAACACACACACGCACAAGTGGCGGTTCTCGTTAGCAAAATTTTTTCGCTTGAATTAATTTTAATTCAAGCTTTCGTTGGAGGCTAAATATTGAGAATACCAGAGCCAAATAGATACTCAAGGGATCTTTTACGTGCCATATAATCATACGTGCCACGATTTTCGCATTCAGAAAATCTATCGCCTCCATCCGGGATGGAATACGCAACCGAGTCGACTATTTCAAATATACAACATTTAAAAATAGTACTTCAATGTTAAACTGAAACACTTTTTAATACTGATTTATTTTGTGAAGGAAAAAAATTTCCTAAATACATCTTACAACAATAACTTAAAGACACGTATTACAAAACTATTTTTGAAATAAAACTAAATGGTAAAAGAGTGTTTAAGATACATTTGTTGCCAAACAGGTAATTAATTCACAGTTTTATATAATAGTGGTAAAAAATAGACATTTTAATAAGTATTACCGCTAAAATTCCATCTAGTCATTTACTTAGATATGTTAGCCTATATATATATATACAATTGATTCTTCTCTCTCTCTCTTACTTAGCTAATAACTTAAATAAATCATTAAATTATATTAATCACCATGTCTGAAAAACTAAAAGCAAAATCAACTTTCACTGATGAATATTTAATAGCATATTCCTCATTAATTATTCTTAACGATAGAAATTCTTACAGTGAGAAGACAATTAAAAGAATAATTATTAAAATTCATAAGAAAAATATAAAAAAGATAAAACACGAACACATTTGTTAAAACTAAATACATGAACCTAAATTTACATCGCTTACAATTGCCCCCCCCCCCCCAATGGACTGCATATTAACAATTATGACTTTGCAGACACGGTAAATCCTCAAGAGTAGAAGCCATTTCATTGTTGGCACCATCTATTGGTGGCATCCGTTACCAATATAATGCAAATGTTCGAAAGAATATTAATTTTCCGACATATACAACTTTTTAAAAAATTAAACAATACTAATTGTTTATCAAGATCATTAGTCATGGCAGAATATGAATAAAAAAGGTATTGAAAGAATAAAAAAAAGGTTATTTGACTTAAAACAATAAGAAAATGCATTAACCTTTCGAAAGTTTTAACTACAATATTTAACCATTAAATTTTAGATAACACTGGTCGAAGTTAATTTAATTTAGAAACAGCACTAAAATCTCAAGGTAGCAACATTTTTTATTGGAACATGTTGAAGAGAGACAAACTTAGGAGTGTTAGAACACAACCACTAGGGATTGCAATATCGGGCCAAAAATTCAATACCGGTATTCGGTATTTTTTAAATCTTAATACCGGGATACAGGTTTTAATACCGGTATTAGAAATTTTAGGAAAAGAAAAAAAATACAGGTGTTCCTTTGTTTTATTTGTCAGTTTTATAAGAGAGTGCAAACATTACAAAAAATTAATTTTTAAATTATAACAGTGTATAAGGAATCACAAACCAGTAAAGGAACATCTTATTTATTTAAATCACAAAAAAAAGTGTAAATATCACTATTCAGTCTATGGTACTATTAAATTTTTTGGAAATGTGATCTTAAAAAACATAATGCATTAATTGTGCTGTCATTAAGTCTTGCACAAATTACCAGCTGTGGAAATCGCTCTTTCGGCACCTACGCTAGTTGGTGGTACTATTAGCAATACACGATATATCTTTCGAAGTATTTACCTCTAAATCTTTCATCTTCAAAAAAATCGGCGTCTCGTCGGATGGTTTTGAAAATAGCTGATTTCTGTTTTGTATTTAGATTTGTTGAATTTTTTTTTCTTCTTACTTATCGCTAAACCTAATTTTTGTTCAAGAGATAATTTTTTTCACTATCGACATTAGTGTCATAATCATCTTCGATAACTGTACTGAATCCTTCTAGATGTGAATAAGGTTTGTAAGTAAAAAAGTTTAAGAAAATTTACTATAAACTTGATCAAATTTGAATTGGTTAGTCTCTTTTCTTCTTTTCCATTTTTATTTTGAAAACCATGATAATATGTAAATACAAGTATGATATGCAAATACAATGTGAATAATAGACTCCTCAATAAAAAAATAGCGAAACTTTCTTCACAACTACAACCTTGTTTTCACAGATACGGATATCAGACTACGAATCCTGCGCGTGTTCAGTATCGCTCTGAGCTGTAATATAATAGTGTTGGCCCGCCTCCTAGGATAATTCACATATTTTATCACTTCTCTTGATTGTACGATACAACTTTGCATTCACAGTCTAACTAATTTCGCCTGTTAGGGAGACATAAAAACAAAAACGTATATTATTTTGCTAGGTTGGTGATCCCTGAACATATAGTGGAAACCATTTAAAAAAATTTCTAGTAAGTACCGAAAAACCGGTAATTAAACTTGTGAATATCGGTATTACAAAATTGTACAAATGTCTCAAAATACCGGTATTCGGTATCCCGGTATTACAATCCCTAACAACCACGTACCTATCAATCAAGATAATCACTGAAAATTTCCATTTTTGTACGTTCAAATAGTTTATTGGAAGAAGATTCACAACGAAGCATTAACCTTTCTGTGAAATTGTCCGTTTAAAAAGAAAAGTTAGAAGATAAATTCAGCTCTTAACTTCCATTGCATGTTATTTATCAGATTATTTGATCACGCACAGCAGTACATGTACAGAGGAAGCTAGGATTATTTGAGAGAATAAAAGCAAGTTCATAGGATTAAGATTTTTAGAAGATACTGAAATGGACGATTGCAAGACAATATTTTTTTCTTCTAGTGAGCAACAAAATTGACAGGTTTTTACATTTTTTAAGAATAAAAAAAATAAAATAATCCAGTTGTTTGTATTGAAATTTTTTTAAAAAAAATGCATTGTTTTATTTACGTTGCAGTACACAGAGGGAAAATTTTTATATAAAATAAGATTGATTCAGAAAAGGCTAAGAGACGAAAGGGTTTAGTCAAAAAGAGATGCATTGAACAACAATTCTTATTCCTTGAATTTCAAATTTAGTTTCTCCTACTAAGCTTAAAAGGACTTTTACAAAATAAATCACAAATAAGAGAATTAAGAATGTGTAAAATCATTCTAAAATGCAAAAAGAAATACTTAAAACAATACTACACAAACAATATAAGAAATAATCTGCTGTATATTTCGGCGGCGTATAACTCTTATATCTATACTTCCAAACTGCATTTTTTTTAAAAAGGTATATTCGCTGTATAACGCGCAATCTTTTTTAAAAGAAATATGAAATGTGTATGCGCATGTGCTATGCTCTTATCTTTTGAAGTCATGTATTCGATACATAGTACTTCTAGAACTACAACCCTTAAAATTCATTTAAAAAAAGATATGCCGTTTCTTTTGCATAACAATATTTAAATGTATGTAGAAATCTAATTATTTTTAAGCTCAACTCTTTTTTTTTTTAATTTTTTAAGCTATCAATTTTATAGTTGTCGTATAACACACCCCGTAAATGTCGATCTTTTTTTTCTGTTAAATGTGCGCGTTACACGCCGGATTATACGGTATTTTAATAAAATGAAGAGCTTGTATGAGCGGGCTGCATAGCACAAAGATGCATTCAAAATTCGGTAAAATGAAATCATGAATAATGATGATAATGTGCACCGATGATGTAAAGCAATTTCTTCGAAATTCGTTAAAAAATGTTTTTAGTTTTCTTCTTTTAATTCAAGACTGAAGTGAATCTTGATATACGTTTCGGCCTAGCTCTTGGATGAAAAATCTCAGAAGTACGATTCTTGCTTCGTATGAGAGATCCAAGCTTTTTAAGAAGACCAATTTTGTTTCAAGTTAATTATCTTTTTTTGCAAAGTTTCTGAAAGTAGAGCACAATTAAGTGACATTTTATCTGGAAATCTACAGATCCAAATGACTTAGGATTTCTGCAGAAGCAGTCGCGTAATGTACACCCCCGCATCACGGCGGGGGGTACTATTCTCCGTTACACCACTGCCATGCAGTAAGCAGGGCGAACATTTCATTCCCTTTTGACAAAAGAACGAGAGTAAATATCAATTAATTTTATTTAATTATTAAATATTAAAAATGGAAAGCGTTTTAAAGTCATTCAAACTCTAATGACAGGAGATAAAGGTTCGACAGAACCAAGTATTCATCCACAAACTAGTTCTAGTTATGCAGAACACGAAGTCATAATCTATTTTTAAAAACCGTCATATTTATTCGTTTGTTCTTTGAAACAGAATTAGATTAATTTTAGAATGAATTATAGCAACAACAAAAAAAAAAAATACTCTTAAAAATTCAATGAAAACCATTTTAAAAAAATAATTAAAAACTGGACTCGCGTGTGAAAAGTTTTTTTTAATTTTTGGACTAGTAGTCATGTTTAGAGCAGGACTTCACTCATAATTAATATATATATATATATATACTTACTAGATGGATTTTTTAGCTTTGTTTTAAAACTTCCTCCGAGCGAAAAGCGGGTACCAGTATACAATGAAGCAACATATTTAAACATTTTATCAAAAAACAGTTGTTTATTGCAACAAAAGTTAGTCATGTGAAATTTTCATTGCGGTGACAAAATAAAAAGTTTTTTTCATTTTAAAGGGATGCAAACTTGCACTAATATGTGAAAAATGTAAGTCTTTACGCTCGACGTGCTTAATTTACATTTACGTCAAAATGACTTAGTTTTAAAAAGATTGTTTAATGCTTGCCTTTTCTGGTGCAATTTACAGAGTGAAGTAAACCATAAACTAGTCAGTGAGAATTGCAAAAGAAACAGAGAGAGAGAGAGAGAAAGAAAGAAGCACACCTTTCCCTTTAAAAATTAACTTTAAATTTGAAGAATTTATATTACGTTTTACTTTAAAAATCGCGGATACACAATGATATCCTTTCTAAAAACTGATTCCCACAAAAATAATCATTTCTGGCTGTGTTTTTTTTTATTAATTAAAGCATTTTTTGTTAATTTAAAACAGGTTACTTCAATCCGAGAAAAGGAAGCAAAACAGAAATAATCCTAATATGAATTTGTACAGATCAGTACATATATATTGCTTATGCATTTATAGTTATGAATTTCTTCTCGTTTTTAAAAACATTATCATACATGATATTAAAATACGAGAGGAATAAATCTAGAAAATTAAATGTTTCATAAAAAATAAAAAACAAAATTTTCAGTCTTAGATTTTCACTTTCAAACTACACGAAAACACGAAATCTGAAGCATTGTTTCAGAATACTTATTTCTCATTTAAGTTAGGTATTCGAAAAAGTCACTTTCACTATTTATTTTTTTACAAATTCCTTTTCTAAGATAAATAAACACCAAAATGTCAATAGATAATTGCTCATAAAAAGCAGAATACTTCATTACTAAGTAATATTGAAGTGAAGTAGCTTTTAAAATTAGGAAAATTATTTATCACTTTCACCTTCCAAAGCTTATGAATTATTACATTCTAAATATTTCTAATAAACTCAATATAATAAAAACTTCCTAAAGCTGTTTCTCGTGCAACTTTCGTGATATTTATTTTAAATAGCTTTCATACAAAACTGATGAAGACAAATTTGTCAGTGCTAAATAAATTAGGGATATAAGGAAAGAGAAAAAAAAACCCAAACAGGCTAATCGTTGTTTTTACACCAATTAGCAACCAATGAAAGTGAAAGAGAAGATTCGAAAATAAAGACCAAAGAGAAATAATGCTTGAAAAGGATATGAAATTATGCTTGTTAAACAATGTGTGATGACGAGAAAAAACCTTCTTTTCATAATTGCATCACTAAGTGTTTTGAAAGAGGTAAATGACAAATTAAGTTAATAATAAGAAGAAAAAGAATAAGAATAAATATAAATAAGAATAAACAAAGAATAAATATAAATAAGAATAAACAAAGAATAAATATAAATAAGAATAAGCAAAGAATAAATATAAATAAGAATAAACAAAGAATAAATATAAATAAGAATAAACAAAGAATAACTAAAAATAAGAATAAACAAAGAATAAATATAAATAAGAAAAAAATAGAATTATATGAAAGATGAGACTTAAAATTCTTTCAAAAGGTATCGAAATGAAAAAATAAATAGTCACTATTTAAACAAACGTAATTCAATAAATACATTGCACAGTTGTATTGTAATATGAATAACACTCGCTAATGTTATTTTTAACACGAATATTACAATTTATTATAAAATAATACCCGCCTCCTAGTTTCTTTGCCTGTCTTTTTTTTAATTTAATTAAATCTAGTTGAAGCATACGTACTAGGGTAAGACAATATACCTGTTTAATTTTATGTATCAAATACTCTATCTACCCATTGTTTTATTTTTTAACAAGAAATTTTGTTTTTCATTTACAAAAAAAGTCATATTTTTCATTAATAAAAGCTAATGCTTTTAATGCTTCATTTTATAATTCTAGCACTTAAATGGCTAATTATTACAACGTATTACTGAGTGTTATATGTCCGACTGTGGTAACATACAAGACCGGTATTATAATTCAATTAATTGCGCTTGCCGAAATCTAAATCAATTTATGGTCTTTCATTACTAGAACTATTTTTGTCAAAATAACTGATGGCCTTTTTTTCCCTCTGGAAAATATTTTTTAGGACCTTTTCCATTAAATTAGCTATACTTTATACTCATTCTGACAAAATACTTCCGATTGTGCCAATTATCTGTAGATTTAGTGCGACGATAATCAAATTATCAAAAGGACAGCAAATTACCTACTCGGAGCAAATGTTCTTTCTCACTACGGTTATTTCTTTCGTTCTATTATTAAAGCATTTATCATAACAAATATTTTGAGGATAGAAAAATAAAGAAACTGTTACATTATATATACTGGGAGAAAACAATTAGTGTATGGATATAAAAATGGGTTTCACTTAATAATTAATAAAATTAGAGTAAAAACACAGTTAAAAAATCATTAAAAAAAGAGTGTATTACATAGCTACAAAAGTTCACATGTATGCTTCATACGTTATTTTTAAAATAATCAAAGAAATGAAATTCTTCTAAAAGTTATTTTTTGAATAAAGAAAATGAAATAAAAATTAAAACAAAAATGGAATCATCATCATCATCATTATTATTTTTGATAAAAATTTCTTTTATTTTCACAATTTCTGGGATTCTAGATGTCCATTTCATGAAAAGAGAGAACTTTTTTTCCCCAACTGAATTAGTAAAGTTTAATCAAATAAAAAATCAATTTGCTTTCGTTCTTATGCGAATTCATACTTTTCTAAGGAAAGAGTCAGACGAGAGAAAAAAATTAGATTTAGTACGAACAAAACTAGCTCAAAGAAAGGTCAAAAAATAAATAAAATATGTTTAAAGGTTTATTAAATTCAACTTTTGTTCAAATGAATGTTACAGTTCTAAGAATTATATTTAACATCAACTTTTTCAATACGGAACTAAAAAATGCTTATGAAAAAAGAATTACAACTACACAAAAAAAAGAATAGATTTTTTTGAGAGCTTTACTGAAAAAAAATTATCAAACGAATGAATGGAATACTTTACATCATCATAACAAACAAGCAGCTAAATTTCTAATACCTTTCTCAAAGTTGTTTTAATCATTACGTAATCAAACTTAATGTAATTGTTATTACATTATATGCTTTAAAAAGGAGTTCCCATTTAAAATTGAAAATAATACATGTGAAACTTAAAAATCTTTTTATAAAAAATAATTAGAAGTAAAAAAAGTATATCAAGATTACTTTAACTCTTTCTCTTACTATGCATTTAGCAAATGTGTACATTTCCAAGAAAAATTTCCTATTCATCGTATGAAATGTATTTTTTCCCACATGTATCAAGAAATGGAAAAATAATATATAAGCCAACATTTAAAAAAAAGGCAGTAATACATGTTAGAAACAAATAGCTCACTTCATTAGTATATATATATATAATAAATCACACACTTATAATTATATATAAGCAAACATATATATATATGAGTGTGTGTGGTGCCGGCCGTTATTGCCAAGCCACTTTGCCAATTTCCCTGCGCATGTATAATAGCGCACACAGTGTTGTCGGAGCTAGACTAAACTAGACTGTATTTAGACGTAAGAAGGAGACGACACCATATACGACGAAAAAAACAACTTTGATGCATCGTGTCCACAAAGAAGACGATTTGGACATTTAAGACGTGAAATTTATTCATTTCTCTGCAACTTGTGAATATCTTGTAAATAGTAATAAGCAATTAAATTCAAAGTTAACTAAAGATTAATTATTCTTATTACGTCGGCTTCATCACTGACACAGTATATACTGTGTATATTATATATATATATATATATATATATATATATATATATATATATTATATATCGTTACGTGATGAATCGTCTTTGAAATGTAGGAGAGCTCCACGAAATTAACAGGCAGGTTCTTTCGGAATAAATTGTAATTCATTCTGAAACTATCCGGTAATTTTAGATTTAATTAAAAGAAAACAATTAGCACACGCATAGTCAACAATAGCACGAATTCAATGTTCACACATCAATACAAATCCATAGTCACAATATCATATTAGTCCTATGCTAGTTGCTCTCAAGCTTTGCCTTTATGTTTCTTCTTTAACATTATTCTTATATAGCAGGGATGGTGAACCAATGGCACGCGACACAATATTTTGGGCACGCCATTGATCAAAATGGTTTGCATTTTAGTTCAAAATAACAAAGTTCACAATGAAGTATTACGAACAAACGCGAGTGATTTGTTGCGGGACGGCGGGTAGAGCAATCATTTGTTATTGTCTTGCCTTAGTTACGTCGTGGACTGCAATTCATAATGATGCAAAGTTTGTCTATGCATAATTTTCTTTCCTAACAATTTTCTTTGATACAACTGTATTTTAAAGTTTATTTGTGTTTCATTTACGTTTTTTAACCGTTATTTATCATGGCTAGTTCAGGGGGGGGGGATACAAAATGCAAGGAGAGTAGCAGAGAATTTTAAACTTGGTGAATCAAGAAATATAGCATGATTAGTAAAGGCGACAAAGCGGTGAGTGTTTTATATTCTAGAACAGTGGTATGTAGAGCATCATCAATGAAACGGATGCTAGACACATTTGACTGCTTGAAGAAGCTGACTCATGCTATTTTAACCATATTTTCATCTACATATGCTAGAGAGCCATTATTTTCAGAGGAACAAGATTAAAGTCTCTTTTAGAAACCGTTTGGCAGATTACTCCAATTCTGCATGTATTCTACTAAAATAACATCTTACAATCCTAATATGTTATTTTTCATTTAATCTGCAATAGCAGAAATCACACTAATGTTACTTTTATTTCAATTACTAATATACAGGGTAAAATATATTTTTTTACAGTAAATAAAAGTTCTGAGTTGTGAATATTTAGTTTTATTATTTTCCCAATAATCGCAAATCAAAATTATGGCGCGTCTATACCTCATTAATCTTTTCTTCGAAAAAAATGGCACGTTGATCCATAAAGGTTCGCCACCCCTGTTATATAGACTGAAAAGACTCTTGTAGTAGTTTCTGAAACTTTATGATGAAATAATCTTCCCAGACCTGGATGGCCACAATACGCGACCTTCCAGAAGTCTTAGTGTAACCCATGGAGCTGGGTGAAATGATTTTAATTGCTAACTTTTATTGTGCATACCGCCAAAAGAGAATTACATCTCTTGAGTCGTTCGTATCATATGGTATTACTATGATCTTAGTATGGTGCTTCTTAGTAAATTTACAGAATAGTCGTCACAATTTCTTCTACGTTCGTGTTAAAGCTGATTTTAAAATGCGCGCGATAAGTTTGTGAGTGCGAGCGACCATTTATGAGCTCGGATGTGTGCTGAGGGTTGTGGGCAGATACAGTATTCATTGCACTGCCAGTGTGTTCCGAAAGGCTTGCAATGTTACGAACCCCCTAAGTATTTACAATCTACCTCGGGAAAATTCCGTGTTATTCTGCAGTTTCATTCTACAAACGCCCCTGGGCATGAGAAGGATTTGCAATCGACATTAAAATACATATTTAACATATTTATAAGAATTCTACTCTAATTCACTATTCTGTCTGATAGAAGTAAGCTCAGCTCTTATTTCTTCAATTAAAGACCTACTGTGTCGTCAGCTAGTAAAGACACGGGAAAGAATCAAAAAAAATAAAAAAAATTTAAGAAGTTTTCAAGGCAGATGGACGACAAACTATAGTTTCATGGAAATTAAAACAGATCCCATACGCTTGATATGCAATGAATCGGTTTCTGTTTGAAATAATATCACATCAAATTACACTATGAAACTAAACATGCAAATAAGTTTGCAAAATATAAAGGACAAGAAAATGACTTAGTTCGACTTCCGAACTGTTAAGTCGGAAAAGGAACTCAGTTGTCAGTCAAAGAAACTCAGTATGTATATGCATGATACGCAATTGAAAAAATTGAACTTACTTTAAATTGATTCATGGTGAAAACTTCGAAGTAAAATTCACAATATATCATTTACTGTACAGGATGATCCTCAAAATTTGGTAGTATACATCAGATGAACATTTCTTTCAATCGAAAACAAGAGCAGAAACCATTTATTCAATAA
>BMAO01000582.1:0-43769 GCA_019973975.1 Trichonephila clavata
TCTACTTGTAGTATTAAATTGTTTATTGCAAGGTAAAATTGTTCAGGAACAATTGTCTCAACATGCAATTCAGTAAAAGAAAGGTAAAAAGTAATTACTAAAGAATTATTTACCTGATCCTCATGTACATACCTCCCAATCAGCATTTAAACTAGCAGTAAATATTTAAGCCAACTATAAGGGATATAAAAATAAAAAGGAAAACTCTGGGATGTTATTTTTTTAGTTGTCAAGAAAGGAAACATTCAAGCTCAGTCTAGTCAGCATTACTCAATTCAAAAACTATTTGCAAAAAAACTTAACTGTATCTTTAACACCTGATATATGCTTGTAGTGGAGTTGTTTTATGTTTTCCAAGACATTTAGATATGTTTTTATGGGGTAAAGTCGTTGTATATTTTTATATCAGATGAGGAGGTAAGTAATTATCAAAAATAACCAAATTTTTGTCACAAATGGCTTTATGACAGTATATTAGAAGCATATAATTTAAATATCATGCAGGATAGAGATTCCATTGCAGTTGAATGTTACCAAACAAATTTTGGAAAGTGATGCGAATATGGTAATTTTTTATATCATTCCTTCTTAATAAAATTTTAGGCAAAAAAATTGATTTATACTTTTGGAACATACGAATTTAGAAAATACATGTATACTTTTTGCAGGTAAGTGTTTAATATAAAATATATAGAATCAAGTGATGTTATTGCTTGCTATCAATACAAGCAAAAGTATATACTAAAGTAAGTAATATGTTTTAACTTATGTGTAAATAATTCTTAATAATAAATTATTCATCATTTTGATAATATTTGTGCTATTTGTTATACAGGAATAGACCTTGAAAATTTGCCTTGCCTATTTAGAAACAGGTATTTTATCCATATGTTATATTTCATGGGCGATGAGGAAAGTGGTAGTGAAAGTTATGATATAATGTGATTGCCTTTTTTTATGGTATAGATGTACTAATAAGGATTTATTTATTTTTTGTCCAGCAATGGACCAGTTTTTGATATACTATTTGTTTTATAAATACTTTAAATAGTTATAGTTTTTCAGGTTGCTTAATATGTGTTCTGTGTATCAACCAGATGAATGAAGTAAATATTCTTACATCTCTGAAAGTCTTGAATGACTTTTTGATCTTAAAAAGTGCTAGATGGGATTTTCAGCTGTGGTGACATACATTATAATTGCATCACAGTTGTGAAAGACTTTCTAAAGCATTAAAGATTGTGTAATGTAATTAATTAGTAAGTAATATTTTATTTAGTTTTAAAAGCAATCAATTGTCTACTTTTTTTAAGACTGTCAACAATATTAGTTACACAGCACTTTTTAATACAGTAGGTATAATCCAAAACCATTTGAAAAATACAATGGTTTGTGCAGTAAAGTAGCTTAAAGAGTGGTGCCATTCCATCTTATGTCAAAGCGGTACAAGTAATAAATTTTTCTTAAATCGAAAAACCTTGTATAGTTGATTTTTCATAATTTTTACAAGTTCCATAAGTAAACAATCATTAGCTGCATAGTTATTTATATTAAAATTTTAACATTTGCATGCAACATAAATACATTTAAGAAAAAAAACGTTTAACAGTACATGTTTTGTAAAGAAAATTAGGAAACTGTATTTCTTTTTAAAAAAAAAAAGATATAAAGTATTCATTCAGTTTGGAAATCCTAGAAATATTATGTAAGTCAATTATTTCTTTGCTACTTTCCATTATAAATGATTCTGTTGTAGCTAAGTTCATCAAAATCGTTTCCTTCAACCACATAAATTATACTAGAATCCTAAGAGGGTTTTCAGATAAAAATATAACTTAGTTCTTGGTTTTGTTAGTTATTTTTATAATGCTTGATACTCAGCTTGACAAATATTAATTTTTTTAAAATACTATTAATACTTCAATATTTTCGCGATTTATACTTTTGTATTACTATTTAAAAAATAATTTTCCAGATGTGCTAAGTTTTGAAGACTTTCAGAAATATATAAAACCTTCAGCTAATTGATGAATTGGGCCTTCACATAACAAATAGCGATCTTACATCAATATATTAAATCAGTCGCATTAAAATAGAAAGATAGCTTTTTATTGGACCTCATAAAAAGTTTGTTAATGTCTCTGTCTCAATTGCTACTATTACTTATTCAAACTTGCATAAAGAGTTCTATTTTTCTTTGGTGATCTTTTTGACAATCACATGGTTCTGATTTTTAAAAAAATGTATTAAAATAATTATATATTATTATACTAATATTTTATTTTAGTAAAATGATGAAATTCCTTAGAACTATTAATCTTGGAAGGGTTTTATTTGAAATTTAAGAAGATATTGCTGCAAAATAAAAACATTCGCAATAATATAGTTTAGTATTCTAATAATATATTTTAATTATTGTGAGATGAATGAAAGAAATGCATTTATTAATTTCAGTAATGAAACATATGTAAAACGAAATACAAAACAGGCTCGGATGTGTGTAACAAGACAAAATTTGCTTGATAGTAAATTGAGAGAAACTCAGGAACGATCACAACAATCTCATATTAGAAAGAGTTGTACATCTTTAATAAATTCTGACAGGATTTAATAAAAATTTTGGAAAAGCTGGGCATGTTTTTCAAAGATTTGTCTGATGATTATAAAAAAAGAATTCAAACAACAACTTATTTATTAAAAAATTTTCCGATAAATATCTCTGAAATTTCGTTTTTTTAAAAAAAATATCTAACTATTGGATTCAGTTTATTGATCAACAATAAAATAAAGAAATGTTTAAAAAATTTGCTTAGTATAGAAAATGCATAAAATAACAATTGAATACTATGAAAGTAAAATTAGAAACCTGTGTTGCTCCATGACCCAATCGATCAATTTAAAACAATGGCAGTATATATATATACCTGATAAGATTTGGGCTAAAAAAACAAATTAAAAACTTCCTTACTGAGATCACTATGTACCCTAAGCTTAACATTTATAAAAACAAAATATAGACCTTTATAAATCGTTTCTAGGTTTAAAAAGAAAGAAGGGGGGGGGGACATTTTTTCAGTGAAATGATTTTATGTTCATTGCAGCAATATGCGTATAATATTAATTGGATAATTCCAAATGAGTTATAATGGCTAATAATTCTATTAGGGATGTTTAAATCAACTAAACCTCTCTTAAAGTAAGCCGCTTTTCAAGGTTTGGCTGTGAAATAAGCAATTATGCGATTCCGTGCCCTGATTTAGGGGTACGAGAGATTCCAAAGATGAAAAGGCGGAGACAGAGATTTTGCCTGACAGTCTGATTGCCTTCTTCTCGGAAAAGGGAATGATTTACTTTTGACATTTATTGGAGGCATCTGGTCAAAGTAGTTCAACAGTATCGGGGTTTAGAGGTGTGGTCTTCCTAGAAAACTTTTTGAAGAAGCAGTTAGTTCCATTGACACAATGCAGAGTAGAATTCAAGCTATCTTGAATGACTACCGCGTGACATAGATCTATAGTTATACTGAGAACAGCAATATTTTCTTCCTCAATTGATTTATCTGTAAAGCAGTTGAAATGATTAAAGATAAAAAAATTTCCTACACATCATAAGGGGAAAATCAGATATATAAACGAAGCAAAGTTTTTATAAGAATGTAAATACGCATTAAAAAAAGATCTATCATAAAATAATTTGAATCAAATATAAGCCAAAATTAACTATGCAATTATAAAGAAAAACGTCGGAATTTAATGAAGAAATTTCTACGTAAAGTTCAAAAAGTATTTTTCATGTTTTTTCCTGCGTTCACATAAAATTGAATAAGCGAAATATTTTATAAAGCTTTGCAATAAAATTCCATGTGTAAGAATATTAACAATTGTTAAATACAGTTAGATCATTTTTACAAGTGGTAAAAATACAGCAAAATTGCATTTCATATAATACCATCAATATCTTTTTATAATCCTAAGAAAAACTTTTCTTATAAATATATAATTAATTATTTAACGTATGTTCAAATTTTGAAACGCTAGCAAGTAGTAAATCATTTGAAAAATGTTTCGGATGGTACCAAGTAATGAGATACGCACAATATTATTTATAAGTTCTAAAAAACATGTCTACTTTCCTAGAAGGGTTAGCTATCCAAAATACTAAATATTATGAAGTACAGACAATTGCACAGGAAAATCAAACATATACAATAATATAAAATTTTTCATGAAACTAGTTTAGCTGTTAATATTTTTGTTTTTTAATCTTTTTTTTTAAAAAAAAACGTATATTTCCGAATACGGTGAAAATGGTTTAACACGAAACTGGTTATTTTGGAATTGAAATATTTTTTCGTGTTAAAGGATATAGTAAAAAAAAACATATTTCACCAAAATTAAGTTTATTAGAGTACTTTATATAGATCTAAATATTCATGTATTTAATAAAAATCAATGAAACAAAAATACATTCATAAGAACTTAATGAAATTTATTGCAAAATTTTAAATTTTTTGAAAAACAAAACATTTATTGAGTTTTTGGAAAATAATCTGATGAAAAAAATTTACTAGTTAACAATGGCGTTACGTAGAATATTAGGGCCTACGTGCAAAATCAGATTTTGGACCCCAAGCCATATCTTACAAAGAATTGCAAAACCGTAACACACTGGGCTTTGCCCCCCCCCCCCACACACGATGCGGGAGCGTACATTACGCCACTGATATCAAACATCGTTTTGCTTAGAAATCTAGCAAATCTTTCAATTTTGAATTTCTTTGGTAATCTTTCTGCACGAGATACAAATACTATAGGTCCAGACCTAATTAGAGTCTGATAAATTAAGGCCTTTGTGCAGAGGGGGATTAAGCGGCCGGATGGCCGCCAGGGGCACTAAACTTGAGCAATTCATACCACAAGATTTGTACAATTTATACGCACAGAAGGCTTCACACACAGCACATTTATACCTCTTTATATTTAGTATAGTAAGCAGGGATGTCTTTAGACTTCTTGGGGCCCTGGGCCCTTCCGCAAAAGTAGACCCTGAGCCTCTGCACAAATGTAGGCCCCCAACTATGACGCATAAAAGTAAACAGTGCGTAGCATACGTTGTCAAATACTCGTACAAACCCCAAACAAATAAATGTGTATAACTTACAATTGCACAAATCGGCTAGGCCTATATAAGGACGACGGTCATCACATGTAGCCAGTTGACATATTAACCGAAATTCCAAGTTTTTCGGAGAATATACCACCGGACAAAGCATTCGAACGTTGAAATTATTCGAAACATGATCTTATTAAGGCTGAGTCGAAAACGAGATGAGGCCCCCAATGTGGCCGAGGCCCTGCCCCAGTTGGCCCATGCCTTAAGATGTCCCTGACAGTAAGTATTAGAACTTTCTGCTAAATTTGGATAAAATATTGGAAATTATACAGGTCAGTCATTTGATAATGCATTCAATATGTTCAGGTAATACTCAAGTCTACAGGCACATATTAAACTACAGTTCAAGCGCAACTTTTTTATTTTTTTTTGTGCCAGTCACTCCTTAAATTTAGTAGAAAATTTTGCAACAAAAAGTTGTAGCGATGTGATTAAACATATTATGCTGCCCAGAAGTTATTCATTTTTTCTCTGCATGCCCCATCTGTAATCGAGTGGTAGCGTGTCGCGCTTTCACACCACGTCCAGGGTTCAAACCCCGGGCTGGCAAGGTCGACTCAGCCTTTAATCCCTTCAATGGGTCGATAAAATGAGTACCAAGCTTGTGCTCGGGAACTAAGGTTTTGCGCCAAACTGACCACCTGACCGGAACATGAGGCCATGCTTCTCAGTGCCCAAGGTCACGAAAACTGAGATGGTACAGTAGGCCTTGACCCTCTAGTGGGATATTGCACCACTGAAAGTTGAATTTATTAACCCATCATTGGCGAATATTAATAAAATTCTGGAAACAAGTAAACGTGCAATATCGGTGATAAAAGTTTTAGATACATGATGGTCAGCAAAAGGAGATGTCGTACGAGCTATAAGACTTTTTTATACTCATGCAAGAGATACCCTGGCCGAAATCTGTGAAGCGAATGAGGAAAAAAAGAGTTCAATAGTGAAGGCACAACTTCCCTTTTGAAACAGATGGACAAATATGAAATTTGCCTAATGACCGTGATTTGGAATATCTTACTGCTGAGAATACTTGCTACAAGTAAATAGTTGCAAAAAGTTGAGTGCGAATTATTAAAAGGATCTAGTCTACCAAAATATCTAGAATATTATATCCAAAATTTCGGACATGAATTCGGAAAAATCATTTATGAATTTGAAAGAAGGGAAAATTGCACAGTGAATTCATTTTATGTCATATGCGCTAGGACAATAACAGAACTGTACCGAAGAGCTGAGGTATATGAAACTGTTTTAGAACACACCTAACTGTATTTTTGACGAGAGATTATTACCTAAAATTATGAAGAAAGCTCTTATACAAAGACTAACGGATATTTATGAAGATGGTATTGAATCTTTTAATTTTCGCGAAGTATTGGATCAGTTTTTACGATTTTTAAAAGAAATCAAAGATACATTGAAAACCCCACAAGAAATTTATCGAGTTGCTAGATAAATGGTATCAGGGGCGGCTCTAGGGCCGGACAAACCGGACCCCTGCCCGGAGTGTCAAATTTTAAGGGCGGCATTTGGATCGAATTTGGAAAATATTTTTTAGTGTTACAAAAAGTTTGTTATATTTTTCTGAAATATGGTGTGAATTTTATATTTCATTTAACGTGCCTTATTTCTTTATTTTGTACTCTGAATGTTTAATGTCAGTTGTCTTTTGTGTTGAAACTTTAAGGGTTCGAGGCGGGAGTATATGTTAAATCATGAAATTTGATATGCTTACACATCTTTCACTGGTAACTTTCTCAACATCCAGGAGTGAGGTCACAATAGACATTCCTTTCACCCATACGATTTCCAGTGTCAGCTATCCAAAAGGGGACAGGGGTAATAAAAGTTTTGAATGGATAGAGAGCCACAAAAGATGTTTTATTTTAGTCTTGAATGCAGTTACTATTAGTTAAAATATATACTTGTGATCCCCACCATCAGTAGACTCTTTTTCGAAGAAATTGACCAAATGAAATGGGCCATTTCTTCTCTTACATTTTACTCGTTTGAAATAATAATAGGTAATTATGTACTTAATTTCGAATTATTTTGTATTTTTTACGGCTTAATATATATATATATATAGAGAGAGAGAGGGTCCCTAAGATTTTCCGTGAGACAATTGGTGGTACTTAAAAAACTTTATAGATGACCGCCCTTCCTTGGTAAGCCCATTACAACCAAATTTATAAAATCTGAGAAGTCCTAAGTTTTCATATGTATTCTAAGGGGAAAAATTTCTTAGTGCTCATCTTAAAAAAATCGCATCTATATTTATATACGAAATGTTCACTTAAAATTTTTGCTAGATATAATTGAACAGAAATGTGTTTATAAATTTTGTATAACATATTTTTTACGGTTCAGTTTTATTAATTTAAATGTTTGAATTTTACTATTGCAAAGTATTTTATGCGTGCTTCAGCATTGATTTTTAAGAACTTTTCTATAAGATTTTGCATCTTTAATTTCTAAATAAAACATAAAATTTGTACTTTTAAAATCCTTTAATTACATGTTTCGAAAATAAGATATAAATATTTGTCATGCATAACACTGTTTAGAGCTTCTTGATTTTACAAATTTCTGTGTGCATGTGAATGTTTGGTACATACAGTGCTTAACCGTGACCTTTGGGGGCCCTGGATTAAGAATTCCTAGGGGGGGCCCAAATAATAAAAAAATTTGCCATTTTCCTAAAAAACATTTTTGAGAGGAAAAGTTTTAAATATACGAAACTCTCTCTTAAGGGTGTTTTTTTTTATTTCAAACAACTTAAATTCGTTATAAACAATAATATAATTTACAAAAAAAAAAAAAAAAAACGCACACACTTTTTTTACACTTTTATGCTGAAAATTCTTTTATTTGCTCATCCCATTTTAAGTCTTTATGGAGATCAGTATTAATTGAAAGAAGAGATAAATAACTAAGTCTAGTATTACTCATTGATGTCCTATATTTCTATATAGGACATTTTAGAGAATGCACGCTCCGCTTCACTAGTAATAGGGAGCGTTATAAAAATCTTTAAAACGGTTTACAAATTTGGAAAAAAGTGAACAAGTTTCTTTTCAAAAATTAAATTTAACATATCACTACAAGTATATTATAGCTCAGTTTGTTTTAGATAAGTTTTGAGTTGAACTTCTTCATTTAATAAATGTTAGTCTACGTCATCTGAATAGGGAGTACATTCTCCAGGTCGACGTTCTCCTTACTTTGATCTTGCAAATACAAGAAAAATTTAAATACTATTTTCTGCATATACTTGACTTCTATTTAAATCAAGTGTTAGCATATTTAACGAAACAATAAGTGTGTTCCTTTTAAATTTTTCTGTCCCATACAGTACAGAGCTTTTTTTTATCGATTTATCTGCAAATTTTGAAATAACCCGTATCTTGTTCACATCACTATATTCTGTTTCTACACTAAGACTTAATTTTTTGGCTGCGTCTGAATACTCCTTTAGTTTTTTTTATCTGATTCATGTACACTGCTTATAAACATTTTTATTGATATAATTAACTCATTTCCTTCACAGATGTCCTAACCAAGAGTTTGTTATTTTTTGTTAACTGAATTAAATATTTCAAAAATTTCTTCCTAAAATAAAATTTAAATGCAGTTTCGAATTTTATTAATTTATCAAAAAAATTTATTGCGTTTTTTCGAAAATCAATTTTTTAATTTTCACCAAATATTTTAGGAATATTCATGTTATTACTATAATTATCTTTTAAGGTTCAACCGCATCGGAGTGACAAGACTATCTGGTCTGACTTTAACTTTTTAAGATAAATTTCAGATTAATTTCACAATTTAGAAGTTCCCCCCCCCCCTACAGATCGAAGCAAAAAAGAAAACATATGTTTGTTGCACTAAACCAAAGAAGTTCACTATTTCAGTTTCAGCTTTAACTGGTTCTGCTCCAACCAGACTAGGAGAATGTGCAGCACACGATACATAATTAGTGAATTTATTTTTTTTAGAAGAGCTTGCACACCATTGTATCGACCGCACATATTGGAAGCGTTGCCAAATGACTGTCCCCTACAATTATGCAATAGCAGTTCATTTGTTTTAAAAAATTCTTGTAAATAATTAAATAAGTATAATCCAGTGTGACTACTAATCTTTAAAAATGAGACACATGTTTCATACATTTTCCCCCGAAAACAATATCGTAGTACAATAGCAAATTGATCATTGTGGCAAAAATTTAGTGTTGAATCCATTGCAATTGAATAGTACATTGTGTAAACGTTATTTATTTGAGTTGTAATTGTTTTAATGATTTGCTTGCCCATGATCTCAATTATTTGCTAATATATCGTTTTTGATAAGTGCGATATTAACGATTTTGGTCGTAATTCTCACTGTTCAATATGTTCATGAATGAATGGGTCGAACCAGGGTCTCCAGGGCACCCCCCCCCCTTCATAAAAACTGAAAAATTTATTTATATATTTTTCCTTTATTTTTTGCAACACTTTTTTAACTTTTATTATAAATTAAAAGTTAAAGAATAATAAAACGTTTAAACTTTATATATATATGCTTTCTACTAGATTGTGAATATTCTATTGTTTACTATCTTGGGTTCCACGAGATAATTTTACACTCGTTAGCTATCTCGTCTTGCTAACTTAATAGTTTTCTAATGGAAAGCGCACCTTTTTACATTTGCGAAAAACAACACCTATGTATAATGAAGGAAAACGAACAACATGCTAACAGAGTTGATGTTAAAATCTAAATTTAAACAAAAACATCTTCGAAATTTTAGGTTTCAAATTCTCTCATGCAAAATACACAAGATTTCTCACACATCTATAAACATTTTTATGCCCTTCAGAACATTGTGTTTAAGTGAAAGATATTTCTCAACGTAAGTGGCTACAAAACAAAGTATAAAAGCAAATTAAACTCAGAATAAGTTATGAGATTGCACTTAATCTCAACAGACCTAGGCTGCGACCGTGTGTAAAAAAAGATGCACACATCTCAGTTACTAAATATAATGCATGGACAGGAGACACTTGAATAAGTAAATTATATTAACAAAATTAGATTAGAATTTGTTTAATAATAAATGTGTAAATACTTTTTAAATTGCTTTTACATGAAGTGCCTGTAACATGTTGATCTACTTTAAATATTACTTTGAGACATATTATTCGACGTATGTGTTTGTAATTGGGTTCCACGAAAACACTTCCTAGTTCAAGTTGTTCCACGAAAGCACTTTCAAACTCCAGGGGTTACACGAAAGCACCTTCAATTTCTAGGGGTTCCGTGAGTTGAAAAAGTTCGAAGACCACTGTCCTAAAGGAGTACTGCTAATACACAAATGAATTTCTTTAGTCATGCCCTCCTCTTGTAAAACAGACTTATTTTCTTTTCCTGTCAACCAAACTAACACTGAATTTTTATGTTCAATAGAATTTTCCTGATTTTCTAAACAACTTGTTAAGTGTTTCCTATCAGAAAAGTCGGTTGTGTATTGAGAATTTGTTTTAGAAAAAAGTTTGCGGGTCAAACAAAAAGCCAATATCAATACAAATTGAATAACATAGCCAAGATCTTTCCAGCACCTGGCCATTTTTAAGTTTTTTATTGAAATGATTAATCGGAAATGTGATCTCTTTTGTCCTTTGTATTCTCTTACAGAAACATAATATCTATTGTTTGGATTTTTATTTTGAAAATAACTCATTTCATGTAAAAGGATACAATCAATAAAATTATTACTTAGCGATTTAAGCCACGAACCCCCGTCAACTTATTTTTTAAACTCAAACCCATCATTTTATAAACTTTTTTCCGTCGAGGCATTACTGATGTCCCCTGTCTGAATAATATATCTTTAGAAGGCTGCTGATCATCGAGAACTAGCATATTTTCCTCATTAATATTTGCTTGTTGTGTTTCTCCGTTTTTTTGGATAAGTTCCTTTCTCTTTCACTTCAGTGGTGTAACTTACACCCCTACAACCCCGCATTGGTTCTAGTGGGCCCAAAGCCTATGCTATGTTATGGCTTTTCAATCCTTTGTAAGATCTGGTTTGGGGCCTGATTGCACCTATTGCACAAAAATAAATGGCTACAAAAAAAGTGTCACTACGTTTGTATAAGTGCTCGATGCTCATCGGCACCATTCTATGATATCGCATCTGCCTATTAATTATTAATTTTCACCTTTATCGGTGGTAGGTGAAAGAACAAAAGTCAATTGTGCTCTTGCTCTGGAAAATAAAAATAAATTTGGTATAATATTTCGGGTATTTTATTTTTTGAAATGTATTTTTTACTGGTTTATTTTATTTTATTACTATTTTGATTTTAAGCATCTTTTCCTGTTTTTTATCTTCAACGGGGAACGGGACCCGTAGAAACTCGGGGGCCCTGGGCTGCAGCCCATTAAGCCCATACGTAGATCCGGCCCTGGGTACATATGATGTTGATTGTATTGCAATTCACGATTACTTGTACCAAAATGAAGGGGAAATTTTTAAAGCTAATTTTTGAAATTGCATATGAAGCTTTATTTTTCACTTTTTTTTTCTGTAAAGTACAAACTTTAAAACATCAAAGAAAATTTTGTTATGGAATTTATTCAATTTTTTTCAATAGCAAAAAGTATGAAGACAAAAAGAATAAAAACTTATTGGCTTTCTTCCTTTTTCACTAGATAACTTTTGAAGGATGTACATTATAGTTCTACATTCTTTTATAAAATAAAATTGAAGTGTCTGTTTGTAATTTCAAAATAGCAGCTTTTTACTAAATGCATTTGAAGGTATATACGGTACTTATATCAAAAAATCAATTTTTAAAATCTTTGTCTGTCTGTTTGTTCCGGCTAATCTCGGGAACTTCTGGTCCGATTTTAAAAATTCTTTCATCAATGGAAAGCTACGTTATCAGCGAGTAACATAAGATATATTTTATCTCCATATTCCTACGGGAACAGAAATTATGCGGGTAAAACGTTGACGTTGCTTCCTCCCCGCCAAGTTGGCGCAAAATTACGCATTTGGTCAATAATGGAAATTTTAATAAAATTTTCTCACATTTGTAGCAAATAACTGAAACAGAGTGTAACTTAGCATCTTTACAAAAAGCAATTTTTTTAAATGGTTTTCTTAATAAGCATCTAATGTTTATTACATTACGTTTGTTAAATGTCAAACTCAAACTTTGAGAAATATCGCCAAGTTGCCTAAAAAGTTCTCTATTCCGACAATCCCAGATATTTTAATGCAAGAGGGAAACGAAATAAAGTTTAAGTGAATTGCGCGCGCGTGATATTGAAAATTCTATGGTAATATTAATTGACAGTTTCATAAAAAGTTTTGATTTATCGAATATTTACTTCTTTGAACTCTTTTAAACCAAATTATACAATATTCATATTTTGCACAAACTTTTTCACTCATACTGAACCTAGATATTTTACATGGATACTTTGAAGATATACTAGATAATATACTAGATATTTTATTATGGAGGAAGCCATACAATGTCACTCGCTGAGTAAAATTATGGAGCTTTACGCAATACTTATTTCATCTTCGGTCTTTCTAATCCTCAAACCTTTTGGAATAAGTACAAAGACTACATAGCGGAATATATTTTGCGACGATTGCAGCAAGTACAACCAAATATGCCTTTCAATAAACACATCTACAACGAAACGCAATAAAGGTTTTCAGAATGGTTGGGAAGAAGCTACATGATTTTGGAATGATTAGTCCTAGACGTGTCGACGGAAATGGCTTCGATAATGAAATTGCTTGAGAATTAAACTACGATTTTATAGCGTTGCAACATCAAGTAACAGAATTTATCCCTCAATTAATTCCAGAACAAAGTCACGTTTTCCAACAAGTGTTACGCAAAATGTAATCCGGCAGTGGTGCACTCTTTTTTCTCGACGCTCCTGGAGGAACCGGAAAAACGTTTTTGCTAAACTTATTATTAATGACCATCAGAAAAACCCAGAAGATAGCAGTTGCTATGGCTTCTTCTGGTATAGCCGCGATTTTACTGACCAACGGTCGTACTGCACCATTCCGTTTTAATATTATCGCTTAATCTTGCATTTGAAGATTCACTCATCTGAAATTTCAGAAAAAATAGCTCTTGAGGCAGGATGCTTCACAATGTAAGCTTTTAGTGTGGGAATGAAAGTAGGATGTCGCACAAGAAAGGTATAGAAGCGTTAAATCGGACTCTTCAGGATTTACGAGATAGTATAGATATTATAGGAGGAATGGTAGCTTTATTATATTTTGGCTGGTGAATTCAAGCTTATGGGGAAAAGTTGAAAAATTCAGTCTGAATATTCTATTTTAAGTTCTTTTAAAGAGGAATTATATATTAAACGTAGATACTTTCGATTTTTAAAAATATTAATAGTTTAAGTTATTGAATATTTGTTGTTAATTATTATAATAAAATACGTTTTCAGTTTTTTTAAACTAAGCTAAATTTTAGAATTTTTAAATTTTATTGGTTCCAGTCAAGCAATAAAAAAACTACCATAGTATATTATTTACTTTCTAATGATAATGATTAAGACGTTGACAGTCATTTAAAGACATCAACGCGAGCGGAGCCGCGGGTAAAAGCTAGTTCTTTTATAAAATTGAAATCGGAAGAATGCTTGTGTATTCTGAAAAAAACCTAAAATTTTAAATTTATCTGCTATTTAAGTATTTCTTAAAATTGAAAACAAATTTAAACAATTCAGAGAGGAAATCCTTCCTTTCCTTGTTGTTGTTATTAATGCCACCTGTCTGACGTAGTCAGATCGAGGCCTACGATATTCATCTTGGCATCGGGCTAGATTGTACGCCTGTCGTTAGCCGTAGCTTTGAGCACCATGCAGGTGACAGTACGATTTGGCTCGGTTCCACCCCAATTTTGAGGGAGAACACCTTGGGAGTGGTCAGGGGCCTCCCACCTCTCTTTCCTTTCCTTTGTGTATAAGATGTTGCGAATTTACTTATTGAAAATTTATGTTATTTTTCAATTTTTTTCATTTTTCCAAGTGTTACTTGAAAATAAGCTTCAGGTTCCATGAAAAATGCATCTTAAACTTACACAGGAAGCTATTTCCTCTTGGTAATTTTTTTAATAACAGTATTATTCATAATAAGCTATTTTCCTCTTCGAGTATTTCGCCACAACTCATATCTGTAATAAATAGATTTATGTAATTTTGTCCCACTCCCACTTTTGCAGGGGTGTTTTTTAAAAATAATTATAATATTGTATCATTTTCATGCTTATTTTTTGTATCGTTTCCTGTCTATCCCGTGTTAAATCGAACCTGGGTAATCACTAAAGTTTACTCAGGAAAACTCATACACGTACATGTAAGTAGTATGTAGCTTTACTTTCCTCTGTTCTGCGTGAGTGAATATTAACGTCGCACTGTTCAGACGAGGGCTTTTGGCAACGAACCTCGTAATTTTGAACCATGGTCAAGTGACGAGGACGACGCCAGAGCTGGCATCCCCTCTCCTAACTACCACACCACACCAACGGGAGGACTTTTGAGCTCTCAACAGATTTGACGTGCATTGCGCCCCTACACGGCGGGTCTTCAGTGGTACTGGGCTCGAACTCATGACATACCAGCCACTAGTCTGTTACCTTGTCCACTAGGCTAACACGGCCACTTCCTATATTCTGTAGATCATGATAAAGGGCTGATGTTAAAATAGCTTTGTATATTTAAAATACTAATATATTTTTACTTGATAAAGTCCAATCAAAATAGGACCCTCGGTTGTTTTTTTTTGTTGTTGCACCAAGGCGTTTGGTTACCTAGCTACGTCCCTGTTATATAACTCTATATTAAATAAAAAATATTAATAGTGTATTTCCAATCCTGGAGAGTAAAATGTCGAATCAGGTGTCATCCTCCTCAATTCATCGTGATTTAAAATTACGAAGTTCGTCACCTCTATACCCCTCACGTTGTTTCGAAGTGCGATATTAATAAAACAAAAGAGAGAGACCAGCCAACGAAATTCAATCAGAAATTAACGAAAAATCTATTTGTTTACTTTTTTTTATAATATTAGTTTCTGTTCACATCTATATTTTTTATTGCAGAGAGCGTAATTACTGTTGGATATTGATTAGATTTGCTTTAAAATGTTTCTAGCCTTCTGTAATAATTTTTAAAAATATTTTTCAAAAATTGATTTTTACAATATATAAAGGTACTTTCGTTCCTTACGTATTTTTAAAAATTTTATATTTGGGGGAGGAGGGGAAATAAAAATTTTAAATACAATGAATTTAATTAATGATTTTAAAACATTCATTTTTTAAGTAAGCAACTTAAAAAAGAACAAGCAAAAAAGTAAACGAAAAAATTCCTATTTTTTAGAAAATGTAAAATATATATATGTATATATGTACTACTTCTATGGTCATTTTGCTTTGACCTTTTATATCGCAATAACCTTTCATGAAGTTTTCACACACCGTTGAATAGTTATAAAAATAGACTTCTAATAGAAGCATGACTTCGATGTAATTTTTTTTTAATGTATATTTTTCATACAATAATATTTTCATTAAATTTCTCACAAATAAATTGCGTGGAAAAACTTAATAAAAGTGTAATAATGATAATATTTGATGTACAGCATAGAGACATACATAATAGCAATTATATTTCAGTATTGATTAAAATGTCTATTTTTATGTTATTAATACTTTACAAAATTTAAAAAAAATTATTAATCCGTTTACATTTAAAATATTTTGCGTTGTAATATTATTAAAATATTCCTTCTAATCAAGTTGTAGAGTTAAAAAATATCTAGCCAAAAAGAATAAATCAGGGAAAAAGAAATGAGAAGAACGGTTCCCACGTTTTTTTAACAAGCTAATTAAGGCGCGTTTGTGTTCAAGTGTCGGTGTCGTAAAATAGCCCCCTCCCCCCATGTGAATCATGAGATGAGTGAGAAGTTTCAAAGGAAAAGATTTTAGGGAGTGGTCCTAAGTTTTCCTTCCCTTTTCCTGGTCTAGGAGGATCCAATTATCATATTGTAGAACCACACTTTCGTCTCTTTCATAGCAATCCTCCAAATAAAATATCAGAAAAGTTAATCTGAATAGAGACGTGATAGGAAAATCAAAAGTATGAAAAAGCATTCAGTTTGAAATAAAGGTAAATAGTGAAAGAGAAAAAAAAGAACGACAAATTAAATTTACATTCAACCATTATTTTGATTAATTTTTTTTTTAATAGAAAGGACTGAGAATTATTGGAGTAATCCAATATCATCCATTTTCAGTTTTCATGTCCTTAATTTAATGTTACTGAGTTACACACAGCAAAGATTTTGCCACTTTCTTCTAGTAAACTAAGGTAGTGATTTTTCCCTTTTGTGAGCATAATTTGTGTGTCCAAGCATAGAATGTTCAATAATACATTAAATTTGAAATAGTATATGGCTGTGGAAATTATGTAAAATCTGAACTTTAAAATAACTTCAGCAAAAAGTTTTAAAATTTAAATTAATCCTGAATTGTACACAATTTATTAAAATGCTTTTAAAATTTCAGAAATATAATTCTATAGTTAGAGAGTTGGAAAGACAGTAGTGTTTTAAAAAAGAAATTTAAAAACTGCATTCACATATTTGTTTAAATAAAATAAAAGAAACTGAATACACAAAGAAGTATAACATTTCAGTCAAAACTGAAATTCTAAAAATCACAGCTTCCTGTTGTGAATGTGTGGTGGTGTGGAATTTAGGAGAATGAAATGTTATCTGATTAAATCCTCCACATAAAAAGTATACAAAGATAGCATGTCAAGTTATCGAGATTTTATACATATATTGATAGAAATTTTATACATATGAAACAATTTTTTAAAAAAAATTATTCAACACACACACAACAGTAAATTATAACATCAAATAACTCCTCACTAAATTTAATATACATTGAAATAAAAAATAGTTAAGAGGAATAGTGAGCAAATATTATTCCTTCCTATCAAAAATGCAATTTCAAAATGAATAGCTGCTTCAATATATTAAGATGACAAAGATTTTGAAGTTCAAAATGTGTGTAATATATATATAGATTTTTTTACAAATAAATTATTTTATTATAGTTACTGTGGGGTAGTATGTTGGTCAAGAAATATTTATACCAAAATAAACAATTTTTGTTTTATTTTTTAATAATTATATGTTTTTAATATTTATATAAAGAACAAATTAAAATTCAGTATTCATTTTTTTAAAAAATAATATATCTACAACCCTTCTAAATTATTTTGAAATACCTTCATATTTCTCAAAAGCATGAAAATTTTTCAGAGCATCTTTTTCTATTGTGATCTTATTTAAGTCAGGGCAGTTTTGTTACAAAAGCTGCTGAATTGTTCATGGTGCTAAATACTGGCTAAGTTGCAGCCTTAGTGCCAGGAAGAAACAAGATATCAATCATTGGCATGGCCAAGTAATTTTAGCGCGTTTTACAGATGTTGTATTTTACAATAATGCAACTAATGAACTTTTTACTAACAAAAAGTAGTGTACTATACTCTAAAAAAAATTTAATTAAAAAAAATTTTTAAATTATTAAATTTAAATATGATTTGGCTCATCTAGGGCACAAATGCGACCAAATGCCGCAAACCCGAGGTCAATCGGTTAATTATTGGCTGAGAAAAAGGTACGACAAAATATGGAACGAAGACGAAATTTGCGTCTTAATAGCGCTTTTTTTACACTACGTGAAAAACGCGCTAAAAATGGGGAACTCTGACAGTTTTAAACATTTGAACAATTACAACTTCAGGTTCTTATTAAAATATGCAGTTATATTTCCATCTACCTCTGAAATTTGCACATCTTATTGGACTAAGTGAAGGCATTTCTGGACAGTGTAGCACTGATAATTAAAAAAATATATGCTATAAATTTGGGACTAAAACCAAGTAGTAAAAAATTGAAGCAAGCACTGAACAGTAACGGGAAATTTGGGATAATGTACAATCAAGTTCAAAGGAAATTATTAAAGGAATTAAACATGAGAAAGAAAAAAATGTATTAATCTTTCTTTTTAACAACCCCCAAATTAAAAAAAAAAAGGAGGAAGAAAAACTTATACATTTTTTTTCACTGAAGTAAAATTTTCAGGAAATATCAATCTTATTTTTTAAAACAAATATTTATAATTTGTATATCTCAATACATCAAATTCAAATTTTTATTTCAAGAAATTATAATTCAATGAAAGAAAACAGCCACTGTCATCTAATAATATATTCTTATTATTAGAAATCTTATTTTTTTAAAAAAAGAATTCTGTATGAAAAAAGCTTTTTTTTCTTCAAAACCTATAACAAAACCTCGTTGTAGATAATTATTTCCATTTTTAAACTATTTGACGCACAGTCTTTAAATTTAAAACAAAGATTCCTTTCGTAGAATAATGATCAGTTACAAAACGGGTTTTGTGAAAACAGACTTCTAAGTGGCGTTGCGGGGGATTAAGGGGCGTAATAGATAAATATACCCGTTTTTAAACTACTTCACCTACCTGCTTGAAAATTGGTAGGTAAGTTTCTTTCCTGGAGTAAATATCCGCTACAAAATGGGTTTTGGGAAAATTGACCCCCAAGGGGTGTTGCGGGGGCGGGGGGTTTAAGGGGCGTTATAAATTCCTGTTTTTAAGTTATTAGACGTAAAGTCTTGAAACTTAGTAAGTAGATTCCTCTCATAGGGTAGAGATACGCTAAAAATGGGTTTCGTGAAAATTGCCCCCAAGTGGCGTTGAGGGGACTTAAGGGGCATTATAGATAATTATTTCCATTTTTAAACTATTAGACGCACAGTCTTTATATTTGATAAAGAGATTTCTTTCATAAAGTAGAGATCAGCTATAAGAAGGTTTTGTGGAAACAGACATCTAAGTGGCGTTGCAGGGGAATAAGTGGCGTAAGCGATACATATTTTCGTTTTTAAACTATTTGACCTACCTGCTTGAAAATTGGTAGGAATGTTTCTTTCATGGAGTAAATATGCGCTACAAAACGGGTTTGGAGAAAATTGACCCCCAAGGGGTGTTGCGGGGGGTTAAGGGCAGATATAAATAATTATTTCTTTTTTTAAACTATTAGACTCACAGTCTTGAAATTTGGTTAGCAGATTCCTCTCATAGGATAGAAATACACTGCAAAATGTGTTTGGTGAAAATCGACCCCTAGGTGGAGTTGCGGGGGTTCAAGGGGCGTTATTGATAATTTTTTTGCATTTTTAATTAATTGGACGCACAGTCTTCAAATTTTGCTAAGCAGATTCCTTTCATAGAGTGCAATTCCCCTACAAAATGATTTTGTGAAAACAGACCCAGAAGTGGCGTTGCGGGGGCTCAAGTGGCGTTATAGACAATTATCCCCATTTTAAACTGTTAGACGTACAGTCTTGAAATTTGATAGCAGATTCCTTTCGTAAAATAGAGAACCGCTACAAAATGGGTTTCGCGAATATCAACTACCAAGTTTAATTTCGGGAGATTAAGAGGCGTAATCGATAAATATTTCCATTTTTAAACTACTTGATCATCCTGCTTGAAAATTGGTAGGCATGTTCCTTTCATGAAATAGAGTTCCTCTAACAAAGAGTAAAATGAAAATTGACCCCCAAAGATGTTTGTGAGGGGTCAAGAGGAGTTACAGAAAAAAATTCCTGTTTTTAATTGTTAGACCCATATACTTGAAATTTGTTAAGCATGTTTCTTTTGTTGAATAGGGATCCACTAAGAATAAATTTTAAGCAAATCAAGAGTTCTGGGGGGTTGCAGGGGGTTACTGGGACGTATTGACAAAAAATTACTTTTTTCGAGCTACAAGGACTATAATAATGAAATTTGGTTTGCATTTTCCTTTTGTTGAATTGAAATCCGCTAAGAGCGGTAATTTTGGAAAACGGCTCTCAACGGGATTACGGGGATATTTATAGTAAAACTTTTGCTTTTTTCTGTTAGATTTAGACTTGAAATTTGGCTTGCATTTTGGCGGAGTAGAGATCCACCGAAAATTGTTTTTGCGGGAATCCACTTGGTTTTTGAGTTACGAAAGAGCAAACATCATTCTATGCTTCAATTTTAGAGATTTTTAGAATATACAAATTAGATGAGTTCTGCCCTTTTTTTTATCAACAGGTGACAGTTACAGGTATAAGTATATTTTTCAATTCAATCGAATTCTTAATGCTAGGACTTATATATCAATAATTTATACATATATATAAGCAGTAGAAATTTATAAAACATCATGAAATACCCATCGAAGCGGGCGGGTAACAGCTAGTATATATATATATATATATATATATATATATATATATATGTGGGAATTTCCACATAGACGGCACTGTAGAGGGCGCTGGCGACGCGAGCCACCAGCGAGCGAACTAACCAGAGAGAGATGAGCGAGCGAGCGATCTCGACGCGAAGATCAGAGAGAGTCAACGCTGCTGCTAAGAAAAGCAACCGGGAACCGACTGGCCCAGTAGGGACCAGCTCCAATCCGAGACTAGAAGTGGTGTGACGAGAAGGTCACTCATGCTTCACCTGAATCTACGTGTATTACCGTTGTGAACTGTGATAAAAGAGAGAAAGAGACTGAAGTTCGCGAGCAGGCGTTCCCGTCGTCGATACATCAAGGAAATCTATCTGTTATAAATTAGCTACTTGTCTTGAATTAATTATTGTTAATTTTTGAATAAATTAGTAGAAAGAAAATAGCTTTAGCCCCTTGTTGTCTCCCACAAATTATGGGGGCTCGCCAGGGATAAGGATTTAGAAAAAGTTTAGAACGAGTGAACAAAAGAGGCGTCCGTGGAGGAGACGCGCCGCCATTTTTTAGAAGCTTTGCTCAACCTGTGCAGAGGTTGAATTTGTGAACTAGTGAATTAACACCTGCGAAGAGGTATCATTTTAACTTTTTTTTCCGTGTAACGACATAACCTGCGAAGAGTTAGTGTCCATCTGTGTAGAGGTGAATCAGTGTTTTTCATCAGTGTTCATCTGTGTAGAGGTGAATCAGTGTTTTTCATCAATTATTGGATTAGTGGATACATCGTTCGTGCGAACAACAAGGGAGCTAGAAAAAAAAGGTAGGATCTTTCCATATTTTTTCTAAAATGTATAAAAACGTTCTTAAAGAGGATCTCATAAGAGTTGTAGAGGAGCTAGATGGTACTGTGGAGAGTACGGACACCGTAGCTAAACTAAAGACTAAAATTGAAAAGAGTAGTATATTTGAAAGTGATGCAGATTTCGTTAAAACTTTAATTAAAAACTATGTAGATGAGAGGGTATCGCGAGACAAAAGACAGGCAACTTTAGAAAATCAGAAAATTGAGCTCGCAAAACTACAGTTAGCACAGTTAGAAAAAGAAGTCGAACTTCAGACGACTAAAAATAAAGCATTAAGTTTAAATCCTGCAGCTAAAACTGAAGAGAAACAGTTCGAAACAGACATAGAAAATATGATCAAAAGCATTAAAACTTTATCTCTTCCTGTTCCCACCAGATCTGAAAACTTTAATCTGTTCTTCCAATCATTAGAACGCGCATTTTTAACCAAGAAAATTAATGACGAATATAAATCTGAAGTTTTAATAAATCTTCTGAGCGAAAGAGCTGATAATGTCTTATTGTATATTAAAAAGGAGGAATTAAATGACTATGAGAAACTCAAATCAAAAGTATTTAGAGAATTTTAAGTAACCCATCGCGAGTGTTTAAACTCATTTAAAAACGCTGTAAAATCATCAGGCGAGACATACATCCAATTTGCTGCAAGATTGACGGCAAACTTCCAATATTATTGTTCATTAAGAAAAGTTAATTCCTTTGAATCTCTATGTGATCTTTTAATTTCTGATAAATTATTTGAAACTTTAAATAAGGAAACCGCAACTCATATTGGCATTCGAGAAGCGGAAGATTGGTTTAGGCCTATTGATTTAGCTAAAGAGTGCGATATTTATATTTCATCTAGAAGCGGATCGCGTAAGGAAACTCCTATTGCTTGTGGATATACCGAAGACCCCTTTAAAAATAGATCACGAAACTATAAACCAAAGAGTAGAGATAACTATCCCCAAAATCTTGAAACACAAAATAAAAATTGCTATATATGTGGTGATTCATCTCATTACGCAAGAGATTGTCAGAAGCGTTTTAAGCCTAAAGACTCTCACATCTATATCAGAAAAAACGCGAACTGTTTGAAAGTTAAGAGTGAAAAACCACAAAAAAGCGATGAGCGCAAAGGATGGTAATTTAAGAATCTGCATTGATTATCGCAAAATTAATTCTAAAACTGACAAAGATCGGTATCCTTTACCCTTAATAGAAGAAGTTCTAGATCAGTTGCAGTCGGGAAATTTCTTCTCAACCATTGACTTAAAAAACGGATTCTTTCACGTTGAAATGGAAGAAAGCAGTAAAAATTTACTTCATTCGTCACACATAATGGGCAATATGAATTTAATAAAGTTCCATTTGGTCTTTGTAATAGTCCGAGTGTTTTTCAAAGATTTATCAATCACGTTTTCCGTGACATTCTTAAAGAAGGAGTTGTCATAATCTACATGGATGATATTATTATCCCTTCTTCGGATGAACTTGACGGGTTAAACCGTTTAACCAGGGTGTTAAAAACTGCATCTGAATATGGATTAGAATTAAATTTAAAAAAATGTAATTTCCTCAAGTCAACGATTGAATTCTTGGGACACATAATTGAAAAAGGTTCAATTAAACCTACTTTGGACAAAACCAAAGCAGTTCAGAATTTTCCAGAACCTAAAAACGTGAAACAGGTTCAAAGCTTCCTTGGACTGTCAGGTTACTTTTAGAAGTTTATCCAAAATTATTCCATAATAGCCAAACCTCTTAGTGACTTACTACGAGATAATGCTGTGTTTCATTTCGGACCTGAACAGCAATTAGCATTTCAAACTTTACGACAAAAACTTTCTGAAAATCCGGTGCTTCATATTTTCAAACAAGGTGCAAAACTCGAATTGCATACTGATGCCAGTAAATTTGGTTATGGTGCGATTCTGTTACAACAATCAGACGATAGTAAATTTCACCCCGTACACTATTTTTGCAAGAAAACCACTCCCCAAGAGGAAAAATATTCAAGTTATGAACTTGAAGTTTTGGCTATAATCGAATCTCTTTAGAAATTTAGGAACTATCTCGTTGGCAACAAATTTAAAATTGTAACTGATTGTTCGGCATTCCAAAAAACTATGAGGAAAAAACAATTAACTCCTAAAATTGCTAGATGGGCCTTATTTTTAGAAGACTTCAATTATGAAATTATTCATCGTTCAGGCAAACAAATGGGACATGTAGATTGTTTAAGCCGTTATCCTGTAATGACCATAACATATGATGAAATAGCCACTAAACTTGCAAATTGTCAGGAAACTGATGAGTATATTAGAACCATTAAGCAGCTGTTGCATGAAGGCCAAACTACTGAATTCATCATAAAGAATAATATTTTATTTAAACTTAGTGAAGATCAAGAACTGTTAGTTGTGCCAGAGATGATGCAAGTAGATGTGGTGAAGAAAGCTCATTTGTTTGGACATTTTGCTTTGGCAAAGACAGAAGACTTGGTGAAAAGAAACTATTATTTTCCGAATATGAGGAAGTGTGTGGAAAATGTACTGAAAAACTGTGTAGAATGCATATTAGTTAATAAGAAGAGAGGAAAGGGAGAAGGTTTTTTACACCCTATTCCAAAAGAAGATCTGCCGTTGTCAACATATCACGTAGACTTCATTGGACCATTGCCAACGACCAATAAAAATTATAATCACATATTCACTGTGATTGATGCATTCACAAAATTTACTTGGTTATATCCAACCAAAAGTACAACAGCTCAAGAAGCCATTGAAAGACTAAAGTTGCAACAAAAAACTTTTGGGAATCCTTCACGTATAATTAATGACAAAGGAGGAGCATTTAGATCTAAGGAATTCGAAGACTACTGTGCTGAGGAGAAGATTAGTAATATTCAAATAACCACGGGAATACCAAGGGGGAACGGACAAGTTGAAAGAATCCATGGAGTGCTGATTCCAGTGTTGACGAAGATGTCCATTCAAGACCCGACTAAGTGGTTCAAGCATGTCGATTCACTACAACGTGTGCTGAACAGTGTGCCTTCACGCAGTACAAAGTATTCGCCATTTGAATTACTAATAGGAATCAAGATGAAGAATCCTGAAGACGTCATGATAAGAAATTTGCTTGAAGAAGAGAGTCAAAATCAACTATTTCAACATCGTGAAAATCTTAGAAGAGAAGCAAAGCAAAACATTTTGAAGATACAAGAGGAGAATAGGAGAACTTACAACCGAAAGCGGAAAAAAACTCACCAGTATAAGCAAGGAGAGTTGGTAGCAGTCATGAGGACTCAGTTTGGAAACAAATTGAAACTGCGACCGAATTATTTTGGACCCTACCAAGTGACTAGAGTAGAACTGCATGACCGATATGATGTTACTAAAATTGGAAATCACGAGGGGCCAAATGTAACGTCCGCATCAGCAGACCAGATGAAGCCTGGATCTAAGCATTGATGAAGAAGAACGAACTTGTATAAAATGTTTGTGTAACTGTATACTAATCTATGTTCTTTTTTTGTTTTTTTTTAGTTTGTATATTTCAGATCCTTAGTGCGTGAGCAGTGAGGACACTGCCTGTAGGATGCCCGAGAAGATATGGGAATTTCCACATAGACGGCACTCTAAAGGGCACTGGCGACGCGAGCCACCAGCGAGCGAACTAACCAGAGAGAGATGAGCGAGTGAGCGATCTCGACGCGAAGGTCAGAGAGAGCCAACGCTGCTGCTAAGAAAAGCAACCGGGAACCGACTGGCCCAGTAGGGACCAGCTCCAATCCGAGACTAGAAGTGGTGTGATGAGAAGGTCACTCATGCTTCACCTGAATCTACGTGTATTACCGTTGTGAACTGTGATAAAAGAGAGAAGGAGACTGAAGTTCGCGAGCAGGCGTTCCCGTCGTCGATACATCAAGGAAATCTATCTGTTATAAATTAGCTACTTGTCTTGAATTAATTATTGTTAATTTTTGAATGAATTAGTAGAAAGAAAATAGCTTTAGCCCCTTGTTGTCTCCCACATATATATATATATATATATATATATAAGAATTGCTCTAAATGAAAATATGATTTAATTTCAGCTGCAAAAGTTAAAAGGATTTTGTAACAATAATCCTCAAGTGTCTGTTTAGAAAAAATTTGCTAAATCAGATTCAAGAGGCGTAGGAACATGGCGGCCATTGATGTTGACGCGTCATTTCGATCGCTTGAGGGTTGCTTCGAAACTTTGGAAAATGTACTTAATTGTGTTGGAAACCCAAGCAAAAAGTTGCGTGAAGGTGTAAGAACTGCTTTGGGTAAGTTGAAATTACATTTTTCAAAATCTTTCAACAAATCTGGAGATGCAAAAAATAACGATGATGTCCTGGCTTCGTATACAAAACCATCTTATGCTCATATCGTGGCGCCATCTATCATTCCCAATGAGAGTAATTTAATGAACAACGTTATTGTATGTTCTAACAAAAATGATTTTACATCTGAGGAGGTGCGAAAAATCATCAGAAATCAGTTAAACCCTAGACAAATTCAAGTAGGGATAAAAAAGATGAGAACCATCGATAAAAATCGAATGCTTGTTCAATGTGTATCGAAAGAGGATAAAGAAAGGTTTTCGAATGCAATAAAAGAAAAAACAAATTCTCTTCAAGTGTCTCCGCGGAAGAGAAACCCAAATTTGCTTTTGAAAAATCTTCCGAATGATATTAGTGATTATGAGGTTCTCCAGCTTTTGAAGGAACAGAATCCGGAATCGGGAGAGGAAGAACAATTTTGGGAGGAGACAAAAATTCGTTTCACTCTTAAAAAATTCGAAAACTCCTGGCATTTGGTTCTAGAGGTCAGTCCGATTTGTCGAAAACTGTGCCTAAAAATTAACTTCCTGAGAGCAAACTGGAACGTTTGCAAAATCGAGGATTTCCTGGCCATTAACCGTTGCTTTAAGTGCCTTGGATATCATCACAAGGCTGCTAACTGTGAAAATGGCTTGTGCTTTTTCAAATGTGCTGGAGAACACAAGAGTAGTGAGTGCGATCTCTCTACTCAGGTTTGCGTTAATTGTATTAGATTCAATAAGAAAACAAGAGACCCAAATAAAAAAGTTGATGTGAATCACAAACCCTATTCTAGCTGCTGTAAATGTCATCAGTTCATGGAGAAACTTGTTGCATCTCAAACAAGTTATGAATAATGTTTTACCTCAACCGCATTTACGCATTTTACAACTTAATTTGCATAAATCAAAAAGTGCTACACAGCAGCTTATTTTGAATGTGGAAGTTCGCAATATTGATGTTGCGTTGGTACAAGAGCCTCATTCGTACAAGGGAACTCTTCCTGGGCTTCCTTCGCCTTACAGAGTTTTCTTCAGTCCTTCTTTCGATGTAATTAAAGCAGCCATTATTGTCAGAAATAGAAATATTTCAACCTTTCTAGATCTAAATCACCTTGATTACAATATGGTGACAGTGCGCTTAAACATTAATAAAGTATCATTTTTGTTTGTTTCCTACGATTTCGAACCCTCCAAGAATATTGATTGTGATTTGGAAAAAATTAACACATTTTTTTCCAAGATGCTCATAAACAGACTGGTCTGGTCAATGGACGCTAATAGCAAATCTGAAACATGGTTCAGTCCCCTTTCCGACTCTAGAGGTTTCAAGCTCACCGATTTTATTAGTGCCCATAATCTCTTTGTCATTAATGAAGATTGCGGTCCTACATTTTGTGGCACTCAAGGTTCTAGCTACATTGATGTAACTGCAGTTGGAACTGATTTGCTGGAAGATGTTTCTTGTTGGCATTTGCCTACTTATGATTCTCTCTCCGACCACAAAGCAATTAAATTTTATATTGTTCTTAATTCCAATTCTCAAACAAATAATAGTGACGTCTGTATCTTCAACCTGAAAAAAGCGAACTGGAAACTCTTCTATGACACATCAAAATACTTGCTGTCAAACATTAGTAATCGCATCGATTCCTGCCAAAATCCAGAATCCTTGTATGATCTCGTAGATAATCTCCTTTCTATTATTCTAAATTCTTGTAAAATGTCAATTCCAATTAAAAAGCAAGGGATGCACAGAATTCCTTGGTGGACAACGGAAATTGGGTGCATGAGAAAGCACGTTAATGCTGCAAGACGAAGATCCCAGAGATGTAAAAACATCGCTTTAAGAGAAATTTATAAAAGTAAATACAAAGAATTAAGAACTAATTATAATTTAAAACTTTTAGATGCCAAATTAAGTTCATGGAAGGAATTTTTGGATGAAATTAATGTAAATAATGTGTGGGAAAAGATTTATACCTATGGCGTCAAACAGCAGTTTCAGAAGAGAGTTGAACTCAGTGGAATTGCTCTTCCATGTGGAACTGTAACTAAAAAAAAATTCTTTTGAAGAGACAATTAATGAGATTATCTTCCATTCTTTTCCTGATGATTGTGAGAATGATGATGATGATTGTCACAAAGAAATACGAAATGACGCTCTTATCAATAGCAACATAACGAATGACCCACCTCTTACCATCCATGAAATTGATGCTGTTATTAATAAATTGAAGTTAAAGAAGTCACCTGGCCCTGACTCCATTCCTAATGAAGTTGTCAAGAAATTGCAGGTAATGCACCCTGAACTTTTCCTAAAAGTTTTTAATTCATGTCTTCGTCTCAAGACTTTTCCTCTCTGTTGGAAAAAAGCTAGGATTATCCTGATTCCCAAAGTGAACGACGTCCGTATCCCTAATTTAGACAACCTTAGGTGTATCAGTTTACTGTCAACTTTGGGTAAATGTTTTGAAAGACTCATTATCAATAGAGTGGCCTGGAGTTTACGCAAAGATGGTTTTTTCAATAAAAACCAATTTGGTTTTATGCCACAAAAATGTACCGAGGACGCCTTGATGAAACTTAATGAAATTGTTTTAAAAGGAAAAAAAGAGAAATTTTCATACAATCCTAGTTTTCTTGGATATTAAAGGAGCTTTTGATAATGCTTGGTGGCCTGGTATTTTGAGCCTTTTAAAAAGATCTAACGTTCCTAATAACTTATTTGCCGTAATTTCCAGCTTCTTGAAGGATAGATCTGTGACTTTATCTTTAGGTCATTCCTCGAAAGAGAGATTTTTGAACAAGGGATGTCCTCGGGGATCAGTTTCTGGACCTTTTCTTTGGAACATCATTATAAATGATTTTTTGGAAAAAATCTTGGCTTTCTCTTGTGAAACAATTGCTTTTGCCAACGACTTACTTCTTTGTTTTCAGGGAAAGTCTTTTCATGATATAAGCAGACAAGCGCAGCTTACCCTTGATTTTGTATCAACCTGGGCAAAGAATTATAAATTAGAGTTTAATGCTGTTAAATCAAAAGTTATGATCTTGGAGAAGAGAGAAAGCAACACCCTCACTAGCAACCTCTCCCTTAATGGGATTCCCCTCGATTGTGTGAAGGAACTAAAATATCTTGGTATTGCCCTTGGTAATAAATTCTGCTGGAAGCAACATATTCTGCATCTTTCAAATAAATGTGAAAAAATTCTGCTAGGGCTTAACAGAGTTGCCAGAAATAGCTTTGGGATCAAGTCCAATGTCTCATCCCTCATTTATAAACAGGGCATTGTTCCATTTATCTGTTATGGTTCACGAATCCGGGGATCTGCCTTGAAGAAGAAAATAAATTGTCGGCTCTTGCGAAAAATTCAACGAAGAATACTTCTCCGAGTTATTTCTGGGTATCGAACGATATCCTATGATGCTGTGTTTGCTATCTCGGGCTTTCCACCTATTGACATCTTTATAATCAGAAATAATGAATTCAAGAATGCAATGAAGAACTGTACCAATAAGAGTCTAGATGGTACCCTGCGATTTTCTGATCTCCCTCATCCTTCTGAACGGTTTCCCCTTAATTTTGTTAATTACCGTAAAAATATTGAAGACAACTTTCCTGTTGTCTGCTTTACAGATGGCAGCAAAATTAACAATAAGGTTGGCCTTGCATTTGTTATTTTCCAAGATTTTATTGAAATTGAAACTCGCCAATTTAGAATAAGAGATGAATGTAGTGTGTTTCAGGCTGGATTACTTTGCATAGCTCAAGCAGTCTCATGGATCTGTAGAAACGAAAACCTTTCATCTGATTTTTTAATTTGCAGCGATTCTCTTCCATCTTTATATGCTTTAAATAACATTGATTCTCAAAATCAACTGATTGTTAAAACGCAAATTGATCTCAATTTTCTTCGAAGCCCAGAGGTGTAAAAGTTTCCTTTTCTTTTGTTCGAGGTCATACGGGAATCTATGGCAATGAACGTGCTGACTGGCTTGCAAAAGAAACTACAAAATTAGGTGTTTTGATTCCTATGAGCATTCCGAAATCATATTATAAAAATATTTTTAAGGAAAAAATTATTTCTGAGTGGAATAAATTATATCAAATATCAAATAATGCGCTCTTCAACAAGGAATTTAATCCTTCTATTCAGAGACGTTTAAAGGCTAATCACTTTCAACCTAATTTTATACTTACCCAGTTTCTAACTGGGCATGGAAACTTTAAAGCCTATTTGAAACGCTTTAATTTGTCGCCTACTGACCAGTGTTCTTGCTCCAGTGACACAGTCCAGGATGTCAAGCATCTAATTTTTGCTTGTTCTAAATTCTCTTCCGAAAGACGTACTCTCATGAATTGCCTACAAAAGAACAATATAGCGTGGCCTCCTCCTCTCTCTGCCTTTGTTCAGAGCAAGTCTTCTTTTACATCGTTTTGTGCATATATTAATAGCATTTTTTCTCGTCTTGTTTAGATTGTAAATTAAAATTTTTTTTTACTATTTTATTATTACTTTTGGTGTTTTTGCTAACATTTACTGTGTATGTATGTATCTCTCTCTCTGTTTTTTAAAGTGCGTATATATATATATGTGTGTGTGTGTGTGTGTTTATTCTTAAGTATTTGTGTGTATGCATGCTTTTATGCATTTGCATTTTGAAAAATTTTATTCTGATCACACATGTGCTTCCAAACCTTCACCATTGTATAATTTTAATTACTGAATGTCTCCGTTTTTGCATGTGAGCAATGTTGTATTTTGTACTGTGTTTATTGTATTTGCATCCCGTCTTGTTTCTTTTACCTTTCGATTTCCCATTTGCGCTTGTATCCCTGTACTTAAGACTTCCTACCACTATTGATTGAGTATTGACTTACGTTTGTAAGCCTTGTGTTATACTTGTTGGCACACAAGGAGTCTACCTAGAGTCTCAAAAAAAATCAGATTCAAATGTTATAAGGATTAATAAAAATTTACTAAAAATTGTAAATAATCAAAAATATATCAATAAACTAAAATATTTTACTCTTCTATTTTAAT
The DNA here is from genome assembly GCA_019973975.1 of Trichonephila clavata. NCBI lineage: Eukaryota > Metazoa > Arthropoda > Arachnida > Araneae > Nephilidae > Trichonephila > Trichonephila clavata. The sequence continues at coordinate 30,779 of BMAO01000582.1, forward strand.
TCTACAATATAGTTACAGTTCTACATTTGTTTTTCCAGTTTCATTTAACATTTTAAAAATTTTAATCTTAATTTTTTATTTTATAAACATACCATATTTCTAATGAACTTGTATACAACAAATAAACAATGAAAACATATTTATATCTTAAAATTCAAACAAAAATTGAAAAAACATTGAAATTGTTCAATAGTAAAGTTATAAACAATAAACGCACAATATTTATAATAAGTTATTAGATTCACACATACTGAAACACACACTCAACACAGCATAACTCACTAAAGCATATCCAAAAAATACAATATATTGCACTTTTTTATTGTAATTATGTTGAAAGTAGCCAATAATTCATAGAGAGCCAAATATAGCAACCCCAAAACAGAGGAATTTGAATTCCAATACTGTAAAAAATAGGAATAGGTGCTGCCAACGAAATCGCGCATTACACGTCCAGCCTTATTCGTTCCTTTTATCTATCAGACTGCTTCATAGTTTCAAAAACGGGGCGCCATGCAGCCACTCATTCACACAAATCATTTCTATTCACAACATACTCTCACCTTTGAGACTTGGGGAGAGTCTCAAACCTATAACATTTATAATTCAATAGATCATGTCTCTTTGGTTCTTTAACCAATCTTCCTGTGAAGAAGTATATTTTTTCACAATAACATCATTAGTATTCAAGACATTTTCAGGTTTAGTACATTTAACAGAATTTGATTCCTCTTTCAACTCCTTATCATTATTTGCAATCGCTTGTACTTCCACAGGGAAGATGCGTTGTACCGGGCGTATTACTGTTCCATGTTGAGTTTTAAGCCGAACTGTGCGAATTTCCCCGTCTCGAAAAGGGATTAATTCTATAATTTTAGCTATAGGACAAGACAAACGTTTCTTATTGTCGTCCCCAATTAAGACCATTTCCCCAACTCGGGGCTCACGCACCCGATTATCATTCTGTTTTTGTATTAGCTCACCTAGATATTCTTTCCTGAAACGTTGCCTTAAATTACTTAAAACTTTAATTCTGAATTTCATTCTTTTTCTTAAGTCTCCCGAATTTAATTCGTCAATATCGGTAGTATCGGAAAAGCGATTTTCTATTAAAAACATTGCAGGAGTAAGAGTAATTAATTCCTGTGGATCTTCAGATATATAAGTTAAAGGTCTACTTTTAATTAAAAATTCACAATCACAAATTACTGTAAACAATTCTTTATAGGTCAATATTGATTTTCCAAGAGAACGTCTCAATAATTCTTTAATAAGGCGAACCAACCTTTCCCACCAGCCTCCCCACCATGCGGCGGTGGGTGATATAAATTTCCAAACTATTTTTTGAATAGATGTTTCTCTCGATATCTTATGCCAATCCAAATTCGCAAGTTCGTTGAAAGCACCCCGGAAATTGGTTCCGTTATCACAGTAAATTATCCTGGGCCTCCCGCGCCTGGCAATGAAGCGCCTAAGGACTAGCAAAAAGGCATCAGAAGACAGAGCATTTACTAATTCAAGATGGTGCGCTCGATAGGCTGCACAAGTAAATAATGCAATCCATACCTTTTCACCAGTTTTTAAAAACAAAGTTCCAACTAAATCAATTCCTACAACTTCAAATATCGCGCAATCAGTCACTCCGTCTGGTGGTAAAGGTGATGGTCCGCTTGACAATGATTTCACTTTAAAACGTGCACATATAACACATTTATTTAAAATACTCTTAATAGTTTTTCTAGATCTGATAATCCAGAACCTTTATCTAATTAATGATTGCATTATTTGGATTCCAGCACATTACAGTTCTTTTTGTGTATAGATCTAATCAAAAGTTTTGTAAATTCACATTTATCAGGTAACAATATAGGATACAAAAAAGAACTTTCATCATTTCTTTCAGTTATTTTAGACTTAATCCTTAAAATATTATCATTATCAATAAATGTAACAAAGTTTAAAGATTCAACATCAGGTAAATAATATTTCTGAGTTAAGCGAATCAATTGTTTCTGAGAATTTCCAATTTCAGCAATAGGGAGTTAGTTCATGTTCTTTACATTTGTTAGAGTCTTTGCAACAATTATTTACAAATCTTAAAACCCAAGCAAATACTCTAATCATTTTATCATAATCAGACACATTACATATAAGCAAGGGTGGTGCATCGTTTGCTAGATCAACATTCGCATTTCTAGTTTTCTTTATCTCCACGTTAACCTCTTGAGGTTCGCAACTGATTTCACCATCTGGCCAATATTCCGAATTTTGTTTCAACCAGTACGGCCCCTCCCACCATCTAGAATTAAGCATTTCTCGTTGAGAACAACCACGAGATAGTAAATCCGCGATATTCATGTTTCCGGGGACATACTTCCATGATTGAATTTGAGTCAGTTGTCTAATTTCCTTTACCCTATTAGCTACAAAACTGACCAATTTCCATATTTCTTAATCCACCAAACTGCTGTTGTAGAATCGGACCAAAGAGTAGCTTTTAAGTCCGCATATTAAGCGCTTTAAAAATAGAATTTAAAAGTCGAGTACCTATACAGCAAGCCATTAGTTCCAAACGTGGTATACTCAAAAGTTTGAGAGGAGCTACTTTAGACTTCGCTCTAACGAGAATTACGCTAACTCTAGAATCAACAATTGATCGAGCAAAGACGCAACCGGCATATGACCCCTTGCTTGCATCAACAAATGCATGCAATTCAGTTAAAATATCAATTTTCATACAACGTGGCACAGTTACATATTTTAAAATTTGAATTTCATTATACCATTTCATAAATTTATTTGCAACATTCTGAGGTAGTTCCTGATCCCATGCAATTTTCATTTTCTATAGTTCCTGTAGTATTAATTTGTGAAGCAATGTAGACGGCGCCAACATCCCAATGGGATCAAAAACCTTTTGTACAGTAGAGAAAACTAATCGTTTGGATATTTTCGTTTCGCACGTTGATTCGAAATTCGTGCAACATTTCAAAACATCATTATCCAAGTCCCAAATGATAACCAAAATAAAAGTTTCGCCTGAGTGTTTATCAACACTTCTACTTGCCACATTGTTCTCAAAAGTACGTAAATTAAAACATCCTTTCGGCATAATTAATTTAGCCTTCTCAATAAATATCTCTATTTCATCAACACTGAAAACACCAGCTACACAATTAGCAACATAAAAATAAGATTTTAACTTTTGTGCAACTTCCTTATATTCAGGACTACAGTTTTCTAAAAGATGCATAATAGATGCATTCAATAAGTAAGGGCTGGAAGACACCCCAAACACAACTCGACAATGTCTATACACTAATTGTTCTTCATTGCATGGGGAAAAAAATCTGAGATAATCTCTATCTTTCGGTGCAACTGATAGCATCAAAAAAGCCTTTTCAATATCGGCTACAATTCCAATTGGATAAATTCTAAAACGATCTAAAATGTCCGGTATTAGTTCAATAAGGTTTACGCCTTTACATAAACAGTCGTTCAAAGATGGTTTCCCTTTTTTATGGGCGGAGGCGTCAAATACTGGGCGGATTTTCATTGTCGCGCTATCTAATTTAATCACTGGCCTACGAGGTAAATAATGACATTCATTGTTTAATTCTACTTCCGGCACACGTTCAATGATATTTAACTCTTCCCTCTCCTTAATCACACTTTTATAACCCTCAAAAAATTTACAGTTTCTTAATTTATTTATCATCCTTAAATGCCTTTTCTACGTTAGTACTTTGTTACTGGGTAAATTCTCCTCAGAGTTACATTTCCATGGGAGTGTCACTTCATATCTTCCATCGGGAAAAATTTTCATTTTATTCTTAAAATCGGTTAAATCAAAATTTTCTCTCGTATTTTTATTAAAGGCACATGAATTTTTGAAAAATGATCGATTTTGACTTTTTTATATTTTTAAAAAGATCAAACATTTCTGCTTAAAATGATATATGATATATGGAAATTCAATAATTAGAAGTATTTTTATTTATTTTTTAAAAGAAAGTCACTTTCTTTGACGCGTGACAGGTGCACCTCGAGGAGCACCTGTCTTTCAACATGCTTAATTTTTCGATAACAGCGCGATTTGTTTTGTCCACAATTAGTATAACATTTTTTTTTACACATAAATAAAACGATTTTTCTTTGAAGAAAGGAAAAGACAACTCAGCACAGTTATTTTTTTCATTTGGTTTGTTGTAAAATGGGATTATTTTTGCTTGAACTTGCTAATTGTGAATTCTAATTTATTTATCCAGATTTTTTTCTGTTTAATCCACGTTTTACATTAAATTATTTATCAGTATTTTATTAACGACAAAATTATGAGGAGATCTAAAAAAATATTTAAAAAACTCAAAAATGTGGGCGTTTAAAAAATGATTGCTCAAAATGTTCCAGCTATCTCATCAGCACAGAAACTGTTATTCAAAGTGCTTCAACACGAAAACTTATTTCAAACAACAGTTTACATGAAGATATGGAAGGAAGTAATGAAAAAAAGTTTTAATAGAATTAAATTTATTGAATAAAGCTTTATTGAACTTTGCTGTTCATAAAAACTGTGGCCATTTCATCTCATTGGAGGCTTCTAAAAGAGTTGGAATTGTGTAATTGTGTATTATATGGAACTTTGTTGTAGTTTTTGCACAAAAAAACATGGTTTCCATACGTCAATTAAATTGAAAAATAAAAATAAACTTTTCCACTCAAATATCAGATTGGTATTTGCTTTCAGATCTATTGGAAGAGGTCCTTCAACTGCAGAAACATTCTGTGGACTTATGAACTTGCCATCCCCACCTGAAAAATTCCGTACTTATACAGAATTGTTGTTCGACTCTTCTAAATTTACCTGTGAAAAACCAATGAGAAATTCTGTTGAGGAGGCAACACGAATAGAAGGTAGACGAGACATTGCTGTTGCCTTAGCTGGTTCATGGCAGAAAAAAGGATACCAGTCCCTCAATGGTATTGTTACAGCTACGAGTGTTGATACTGGAAAAGTTATTGACTTTGAAGTGTTTTCGAAACATTGTCGGTGCAAAACTGCATTTAATTCTGTTCATGAACCATCATGTATTGCCAACTATAGTGGAACAAGTGGAGACATGGAAGTGAAAGGCGTAACGGCGATATTTGAAAGATCTGAAGCTCATTATGGCATTCGTTACACAAAATATATGGGAGATGGATATCCAAGAGGTTTTTCATCAATACTTGCCCTGAATCCTTATGACACTCAAGTGGAAAAATTAGAGTGCGTTGGACATATTCAAAAGCATATAGGTACCCCGTCTTTTGAATCTCAAAAAAAAAAAAAAAAAAAAAAAACAGAGGAAGAAAATTAAGTGATGGAAGAAGCCTAAGTGGACAACATTTAATTTCCAAAATTCAGAGTATTATGGTATGACCATTAGAAACAATATCAATGATTTACACAACATGAAAACTGCTGTTTGGGCTGTTTATTTTCCATCTTTTGTCTACAAATGAGAGCCCTCAACATGGATTGTGTCCCTCGGGTACAAATTCATGGTGCAAGTTTCAGAAAGCAAAAGCTGAATTTAACGAAAAGCATTATGACCATAAAAAACATACCCATGTGCCATCTTCCCTCATGAATGAAATTAAGCCAATTTTTAGAGATTTAGCTGACCCCAGGTTATTAAAAAAATGTCTACATGGAAAGAATCAAAACCCCAATGAGTCAGTTAATAATACCAAATGGTCAGTCATTCCAAAATCTAAGTTTGTGGAGTTAAAACCTCTAAAATTAGGGGTAAAAATTGGAATTGCACAATTCAATATGGATCACGTAGCCAAATTAATCATTTTAAAACATTGTGGTACTGAACCAGGTTTTAATTGTGTGCCATGCTTTAAAAAATTAGATGCAAGTAGGATTCGAGTAGCCCAACGAAAGCATCTTGAGATACAAAAAAAAAAGAGGCTAGATTGCTAAAAATAATGAAAAAAAGAAAATTAGAAGAGTCTTTTGTAGAAGCAAAGGGCAAAGAAAATGTTTCATATTTTTCAGGAAAGTATTAAAAAAGGTAAATGGTCAAAAATTACAAATTTTTACTTTAAAGCTTGTTTTCTCAATATTCAATATTTTTCCTTTTTTGTACCTTTTTCTCAGAAACTAATTAATGTAGGATCCTCAAATTTTCAGTAAGTATAATTTCAACAAGTTTACACATTTACATGGAGGCGATAAGAAATATCTAGCAAACTTTTTTAGATAAAGCCTTTTTAAACTAAATTTTAGGGGGGGGGGAATTGGACATTTTTTAAAAAATTCATAATTATATCAAATTTAGTAAAAAGACAAAACCCTCCACTAAAGTTTTATTGATAGTACATATAACCTACTGTAAAAATTTCATCTATGAGGAGCAAGTAGTTTCTGAGAAAAAAGTGCATAAACATACGCAATTTTAACATAGGCTCCTATAGAAAGTGCCGGACCCCCTTAAGGTGGACTTCTAAATGTACTGAAAAGGTCAGGGTACTTTAACTTAATGAAATCACATTATTTGGATATGAAACTTTTGTTGAGAACGTAAATTACTCATATAAATCCACCTTAAAATGTAAAAATGTCAGAAATGGTCTAGAAAATTTTTGAATTACGAAAAATACATATATCTTTGCTTCCAAAATGCTCGGACGCCATGTTTGGCAAGCTTTATTGTAATGACTGCAGATGGCACCACGTGTTTGCAATCTACGTACAAAACTTTTAAAATATTACTTTAGAAGAAAATTGAGCATAAACTGCTTAAATACACATTAAGAATACTTTATTTTATGAAAAAGAATATTTTGCTACATGAATAATGATTTTAATCACTTCAGAAACACTAATTCTGCTTTTTTTATTTGAAAGGGGGAGGGGTAAGAGAATTAAAGTAACCCTAGACTACGTCATGAGATCACGTCATTGTTGGGGAGGGGACTCTCTTCGTTGGAATGAAAGAAGGAAGTTCTGACAATTTGTTTCCAAGATGAAACGGTCAAGTGACCTTGAGATAAGGTTGAGGAGGGTGGGGGAAACACATGAATAGGATAGCTGTTTATTTCAGGGAGAGGCGATTGGAATCTATTTTGGGACTGAAAAAAGGGGGTTATTGTGGGGTGCATACTTTCTTAGTGAGTGAAACATTTGTAGAATTGTCATTTCAACCAGACTGAAATCTCTTAAAGCTAATTTCTGCAGGGAGTGGTCAATGGATGCTATGCACCGGGGCCCTAAAATAATCAAGAATTAAAAAAATATACTCTTGCATATGAAAACTTTACAATACTCCTATTGATGTCAATATGGCGAGATGTAAAATTTATCGTAAACATTATTATTATGGATATCTAAAATTCGACAATCTTCAAAATAATTCTTGATGTTACGAAAGTTTAGTTTTTGTTATCGATTTGGGAAGCTCCCAAGAATCCCTACCTCAACTGGACTTTTTAGAAGGTATAATTTAGAAGTGGACTTATATTAATAAAGTAGCGAAATTTTTATGAAGAAGCCTGGTTGTTATTTCAATAGTAACTCTAAAAATAATGTGAATGTTTCAAAAATCTTAATTCAGGCTCTGTAAAGAAAAATCTTAACTATATATACATAGAAAAAATATAACATAGAAGTATTTTCAATGAAAAGAGAATGTTTTGAAAATGTAATTTTTCTTCGTGTTTTTGCTATAAAATTACATTTAAACAGTTTTAATGTAATGGAATATAATGGAACATTTTAATCGAATTGTTAAGTAATTACTACTCTGTGCTAATGGATCACATAAGCAGAATAAAAAATTCGTAAAACGGAGAATTATGCACAGATCTCAAAAATAAGTTATTTTTGTATTTGGAAAGGAAGTCCTTTCCGAAATTAAAGCAGCTACGTACAAATGGACTGCACTCTTAAAATTTCCCATTAGGAAAAAAATTCAATCAATATTAGATATGTAAATTTTGAAGATAAAAGATTAACTGTAAATGAAAATTTTTACAGGGTTTATTAAAGTAATTTATGTGCCTGGAGCAGGATTAGCAAAAGAAAGAGAGAGATTAGTGTCGCTCTATAAAGCAACAAGAGGGCTATTGATCACAAACCTCGTAATGTTCAATATCGGTCGAGTGACGAGAATGACACCTGAGCTGGCATCCCTCTTTCCTAACTACCACATAATTGGGAGGAATGGCCTCATCTACACGGAGGGTCTTTAGTGGCAACAGGATTTGAGCCCATGACACTCCAGACATGAATTCGTGACCATAACCACTAAGCTACTGCGCCCACCAGGAATAGCAAAAATTCTATTGAAAAGGTTAAGGGAGTCTGATAACCAATCAGTTTTTAATATATTTGAAGTTTTCTGAGAGTTGACAATCTCAATATTCGACAGTTTAGAGAGAGTGATTAGTTTAGCAATCATTTTAAAGCATTTTTCCATTCTTAAAAGTTTAAAAACTGGAAGGAGGTACCGCCCCCTCCCTTATCTGCCTAATCGCGGACCAACTCCCATTGTACAAATTCTGCAACTCAATCACAGCTCAAATTGTAAAACTGTAATTTCCTTGTATTATGTAGTTCATACGGTTTTTTCTTCATAATTGGCTGTAAAATTTGTAACACATCGTCACGTTTAACTATTTTTGCACGTTCTTGCAAAGCCTCCCTATCATAAATGTAAATTTGTCCAAACTGTGAGTTTGCTCTATTCTGTAAAAAAGATGTAGTTTCTTTTGTTAACTTCACTTTAAAAAAAACCTTGAAATAAATTTTTTACAGCATCATGAAATTTTTTTTGTATATAAAGAGAGATATTTGGGAGAATAATCGGTTCGTTCAGTGAAATGGCTATTAACTCTTACTTTTACTACTAAAATCGTTTCTGTTCAGTTATGTTTCGACGTTTTTAATTTTTAAAGAGCAATATTTGTGTTTTTACACATAGTTAAAAACCTTAGAAGCTTTTTTTGCTTTCATTAATTTTTTCCTATTGAGAAATTGCCGGGCTCAAAACATTCTTGTGTTACTAAAAGACAATATTTGGAAGAGGTGGAATACTACTGAAAATTATATGACTTAAAATCAGCCTTTTTTCAGCTGATACTACAATGAGACTTTATTGAGTTCAAGTATTCCGTATACACAAATATAACTGAATTTATCTATGATATTACAAAATGTATTATAACACTATAGTAAAATAATTTCAAGTCATGTAATAAAAATCAAACTTTTTAAATTGCACCGACTTAAAACTGAGAAAAAAATTAGATGTTATACGTATAAACCTGGGGGTTTCTAATTTCAGTTTGTATCGTTATTATTTTTATAAGTGTTTCAAAACTTTTTTGAAAGCATCATGATAAGATTAGGCTGAGTAATCTCTGTCATCGTATATATATAACAAATGCTATCAATTTTATGTAAAACATATTTTAAATATAAAAAAAAATATATCCTCATCTATACAAATAAATAAAGTTGAAGTGTCTGTTTGTAATTTCAAATTAGCAGCTTTTTACTTAATGCACTAAAAGTATATACGGTACTCATAACAAAAAACCAATTTTAAAATTTTTTTGTCTGTCTGTCTGTCTGTCTGTTTGTTCCGGCTAATCTCGGAAACGGCTGGTGCGATTTTAAAAATTCTTTCACTAATGGAAAGCTACATTAACGGGGAGTAATATAGGCTATATTTTATTCCCGTATTCTTACGGGAACGAAAACTATGCGGGTGAACGTGAAACTGAATGCCAAGATGAACGCCAAGCTGAGCTAATGAAGTCGTTGTTTTGGTTACTGGCGACCGATGCTCTTCATGAGACATAACAGTGTTACGCGCACATGATAATACGCTGACACGTGCCATAATTTTTTTTTATGATAGTTATCTCACTGTTCAGTTAAGTAGAGCATCGGCTGTTTCCGGATGCACTTTTAAAAATAATAAATCAAGGCTTCATAAGCAAAAAGCAATGCAAGAAACAAAAAATTTATAAGTTTTACGGTTAGTTTTATTCCTTTCTTTTTTTTTTTTTTTAACATTTTTAGTCACATTTAAACAATAGTTTTTATAATCCCAATCTATATCTATACAAATAAATAAAATTGAAGTGTCTGTTTGTAATTTCAAACTAGCAGCTTTTTACTTAATGCACTAAAAGTACATACGGTACTCATAACAAAAAACCAATTTTTAAAATTTTTGTCTGTCTGTCAGAATATAAACAGATATATTTATAAAACATCATGAAATACCCAGCGAAGCGGGAGGGTAACGGCTAGTATAACATATTTAATTAAAGTAGTGTTTTGATACAGTGTACATAATTTGGATAAAAACATTTTTTTTAATTAGATCTTTAGAGGCATTATTAATTTTTGTTTCATGCCTTTAGAAACTAACTGTGTTTTCCTCAGACTTTTCAATTTTGAGGATATATTTCTCCCAAGGATTTTTTCTGTTCAAGATAATATTAAAAAAATTTTGTAGAATTTATATATATATATGTTCTTTAAAATTTAGTATGGATTTCGGTCTGAGAGCACTAGTTATTTTTTCTAAAAATCTTAAATTAATAGTTTTAAAAAATTTGATATACTTTCCATAGCTGTAAAAATAATTATTAAAATTCAACAAGGAATTTTTAGTAGGGAATATTAGTTTGAAATGTTCAAATTCATACTAACTTTTGTTCTCAATAATCTTAAGAAACAGAAATCACTGAAAATAACTAAAAAACTTTAAAAATTGAGTATTTTACAAGAAAAATTTGTAATTTTTAAAATTAAGACCGGTAAAAAAAATTTTATTTGAAGAATAAATTTAATAAAATAATCTAAAAAGAAAACACAAATTACTTTCAATATTACTGTCTTTAAAACGGGCACTGTGTAGCCTAAACATCACTACTCAAACTACTAACATATTTAAAGCAATCCATTATTTTTTCAAGAGCGTACCATGCCCAACTATAGATATAAAGATGAAGGAGAAAAAAACGGAATTTAAAAATTGCTACAAAACACACACACACACACACACACATACACATATATATATACTAACCGTTACCCGCCCGCTTCGCTGGGTATTTCATGACGTTTTATAAATATATACTGTTTTATATATATATATATATATATATATATATATATATATATATATATATATATATATATATATATATATATATATATATATATATATACCTGTAACTCTCGACTCTTGATATAAAAAAAGAACAGGACTTCTAATTTGTATTTTCTAAAAATTTTAAAAATTGAAGTATAGAGGGATGTTTGTACCTTCGTACCCTATAACCAAGTGGATTTCCGCGTAACCAATTTTTGGTGGAACTCTACTCCATAAGCATGCAAGACAAATTTTAAGTCTAAGTCTAATAGAGTAAAAACTAAGTTTTTATTATCAATTCCTACCGTAATTCCGTTGAGAAACGTTCTCCAATATAACCGTTCTTAACGGATTTCAATTTAACAAATGGAAAATGCAAACCAAATTCCACTATTATAGACCTTGTATTTCGAAAAAAGGAAATTTTTTTGTGTCAATACACCCCAGTAACCCCATGCTCCCCCAGGAGTTGATTTCGTAAAATACATTCTTAGTAGATCCCTGTTCAACAAAAGAAACATGCTTAACCAATTTCAAGTATGTGGGTCTAACAATTCAAAAACGGGATTTTTTCCCCATAATTCCCCGTGACCTCTCGCAACCCTCCTTGGGGTTTATTTTCGTTTTAATGTTTCGTTTTGATGGAACTCTGTTCCATGAAAGGAACATGCCCACCAATTTTCAAGCAGGTAGGTATAATAGTTTAAAAAACGGAAATACTTATATCCATTACGCCCCTTAATCCCCCGAAATGAAACTTGTGGTTTAATTTTCGCGAAATCCATTTTGTAGAGGTTCTCTACTCTGCGAAAGGAATCTTTTACCAAATTTCAAGACTGTACGTCTAATAGTTTAAAAACCAATTTTCATATCTGTAGGTTGAATAGTTCCGGAGAAATTGTGATTAGTCAGTCAGACAGTGAGTCGTTTTTCTCCTTTATATATATAGATAGATATATAACCCAAATTTGCTGGTCTTAATTCAGTAACAGTTTTAGAAATCATAATAGGTATCCTTTTTAGTCCATTGACTTTTTTGGTTTCTTCCATTTTTATTACACTATATATATATATTCATATATACACGTATATATATATATATATATATTCACATATACACGTATATATAAATATATATATATATATATATTCACATATACACGTATATATATATATATATATATATATTATATATATATACGTGTATATGTGATATACGTGTATACGTGTATTATGACGATAGTTATCTTAGGTTTATAACTATTTTTGTATATTTTTGTAATATATATATATATATATATCGTATCCCTCCACTACTTCTCTCTACAAAAATAAAACTTCGGAAATTATATTTTTCTTCAAGTCCCTACTGAAGATATACTAAATTTTTCTTCAAAAAATTTAAAATCCCTTCCCTCTTCTTAGCCCGATGGACTTTATTTTTGATATCCAAGACAACAATCATTAACATGCTCGTGAATTCACTGAAGAACTTCCTCTGTAAATCATGAGTCTTATTAAGATAATTTCATGAAAAAATTGATAGCAACATCAGATTTCAAAAGCGCACTACTGTTCTCCACACCGCTCCTCTGGGGAATTTAAGCATCGCAATAGTGTCACTAGAAAAGAAGATCAAAGCAGTAAAAATTCAAAATAAAAGAGTCGATCACAAAAATGCACCGATTTTATCTCCGCTTATAATCGGCCACACTAAAAATAACATTATGAGAGTACAAACGCAGACTATATACAATAAATATTCTGAAAACGTTGCACGTAGGAAATAAAAAAAGGAATCTTAGCTTGAAAATTAATTCAATGAA
>BMAO01000583.1:0-20796 GCA_019973975.1 Trichonephila clavata
ATTAGCTTTAAATTAAAAAATACTCGCTTTTAGGGTTACACCTTATTCTTTTAGTCACTAAATCTGGAATAAGTCGCCAAATCTGGAAATGGTATATGGAATTATTTGCCAAATTTGAAAATTGTATATGCAATAAGTCGCCAAATCTGGAAGTGGTATATGGAATTTTTGCCAAATCTGATTATCGTTATTTCTGACGACCCTGATAAGGAAAATGGAACAAAATTATGAAATTATTGTTTTGTCATTGGTCCTTGACAAGTATACAAAATTTCGAATTGATCCAATCTTTTAAAGTGAGTAAAAATCGAGTTCAAAGATTCCGTTACATACAAGTGAAATTTATAAAAGCGTATTAAAAGGCATATTTTTTGAAAATATCAGATTTTTTATAATATAATTGTATTATTTAATTTTTTCTCTTTTACATAGCATTTGGAGGAATCGGGAACCAAAACTCCTTCGTCACAAAACTGCACTCCTTTCAAGCATCCCAAGGATTTCCATTGGAAAAATCACCTGAAAAGAAACAATTTGTATCGGTTTCCCAGTCTGGAATCGTGAATGAATGCTGCAGAAAGCAATGCACACTATCCACGCTCGTTTCATACTGCTCAGTTGGAGAAAATATAGACGAAGAAAGATTGGCAGAGATTGAAAGATTGCTTTCTTCTAACTCTCAGATTTCTAAAGAAAAAATCGGAAAAGTACTACATTTTTTATTTCAATTAAATTTTCCTATGAAAATTTTTAAACGGTATTTTGCATTTAAAATCTGAGATCTTTTAAAATAGAGTTCAAAGCAAAAAAAGATGGAATATATGACATTTCAACAAGTGAAACCCACGCATCTTCATATAATCGATAACAGGCACTACGCTATGTTTAATATTTGCTAAATCTTTATTGAGAATGAGTTTCGTAGGATAATCTTATTAATAAATATAGATACATTTTGATATTATTCATTTTTTATTGAATTTTTATGTCTTACTGAGAACTAGAAAGTTTTGTAAAGAAGTAAAGTTTAATTCCTTTATTTTTCAAAAAAGAACATTTTTTTATAATCTTGTAATTTTTTAAAATTTAATGCCAGCTGTTTTCATATTGACTATCAACGAAGGAGTAACCTTAAATTTACAACAATCACAAATCAATTCGTTTAAATAATTTAACGCCTCCCTTATAATTTTGCTACGTTTTATGATGCTGATGAAACATTTACTTTTTAATTGTCAAGTAATTTGGACATGGGTATATAAAATCTCGTCATTATGCACCAGACTAAGAGATGAAGCCGAAATAATTTTCTCCCGATACATATTCGGGTATAAGACAATAAGATGTGCTCAAAACATTACCCCGTATTATACTAGGGTATGACATTTTGGAGCTCTAGTGCCAGGCCTAGTATAATCTTGAGCATGGCATTTAATTATTTAATTATATTTTAAAATGTATCACGTAATATTATTTTAAGTACTATTGTCTTAGTCAAGTATTAATACCTTGAATGCATCAAGTTTACGCTTAAATTTCATAATATTTCGGAAAACATATTAACTAAATGAGGATTATAAGTCAACTTCACATTGAATGAATTAGCAAAATTATTACACTGATAATAAAAATTTATTCTATAAAAGATAATTTTCTTTAAACGAATTCAATATTGAAAGAATTCATTGAAAAATAACAAATGCATATTTTTCCTACATTATTATCTATATAATTCTGAATTTTTTTTATTGAAATGCTTCAGCACTGCTCTTGTATTTTTTCGGAAACCCCCACTCTTGCACCTTACAATACAGTGAAAAATCACGACAAGAATATAATAACAAGTAAGAGAAATTTAGAACTAAATATTTATCTAATCATTCTACTTACCAGCTCTCTTTACCTCTCTCATTATTTGAATATTTTACATATACAGTAAAACGTCGTTTATCCGAATCAATTGGGACCGGACACCGTTGGGATACGCGATTGATTGGATAACCGAAAACCGAATGGGATCCATGCAGTATATGAAGCCGCACACTATACGAACATTGGAAGTCATCACAAGGGGGAAACGTGCTTGAAGAAAAAGCAAAATAGGTGAAAAATGTCGTAATTTACCTTTATTTTGGAAAATAATCACTTATTTTCCTCACGCGAAACGACTGTTCGAAAACATATCTGGACTTTGGTTCGGATATTTGACGTTCCGGATAATAAACGTTCGGATAAACGATGTTCTGCTGTAACCTAATCAAATCTTTAGAAACACATTAAAAATTCTCATTAATTTATAAAAAAAATTACCTTATTTTGAAAGATAAAACAAACACAAAATCCCACAAAACATGAATTATGAGTCGTATTATGGTTATTCTATTTGCTAAAAGTTTCACAAAACTTTTATCTGGAAGACAAATTTGTAGTTTAACTCTACTTTTGGTAAAGAGAATAATTATGTATTTTATTCAGAAAATGTGGTAAGTAATGTTACCTTCAATTTTATACAGAAACCTTATAATATAACTATTTCCAAATTTCTTGAATCATTACATTTTTTATGTTTTGCACTTTAGGAGAAAACGGGTATGATAACTGAGCAGCCTGATTCAGCTAGAAATACTTACACCCCAGAGAATGCGCCAGCAACTTTCTCCAGTTTTTCTAACCTTGGCACTTCAAGTAGAGACAGACCCATGTTCATAGTAATGCCTCAACTATATCATGAGATCAACAATGATATGTCTTCAGAAGAATATAACGACCACAGTTTCTGATGCATGCCTTCAGAATGATTGTAAAATATAAGTCCTCAAACAAATTGGATTTTTCCTTAATCTGCTTGGTTGGGAAAAACTTTTTCCGAGTCTGACTGTTATTATTATTTTTTTATCTTTAAATATTTATGGTTGAACTTGTGAATGAAGCGACCATGAAATAAGACTGTAAAATAAATTATACTTCGTCTTCTGTCATGGTTTCGTTTTTCTCTGTATGGCTATATATGATTTATTACTCATATTTATTTAAACTATGCACTATATTTTATAAAAAATTTAGAAATTTGTGTCTCAAGATAATTGAAAATTCAGTTACTTTATAGACCAAAGTCATGAAACTATACATCCAATTGTGCAAATCGTTATATAACATTGATTAAGTATTTTTCTACTTATTTTGATTGAGATCTCAAAATCAATGCCGATTGTCCAATTGCCAATTGTATGCCGATAAGTCCAACAGCATAATTTAGTATTACACCATAGGCACTCACATATCAATTCAACAGATCTGTATACTTTTTCTACATGCAAAATGTGAGCAATTATGGCAAAGTGTTCAATCTTTCTAGATTAATATAATCTATGAAATATTTGACAAATTCAAAACTTCAATCAAATGATTTTCTTAACCCATCAGCGGTCACTTATATTTTGCCCAAAATATTCCAAAAAAGGGGGCATTTTTTATTGTGTATAACTAAGCACAATGCTTGACAAAATGCAAAAATGGAAGAATTTTTTTTTGTAATTTTCAATTTTAAACTTTTCACGCTATATTTTTTTATTTTATAGTTGGGGAACACAAAACACCCTAAATCTTTACTTTTTATAAGTACACTCTGCATGCTATGAAGAATGTTTCGTTATATATATTTAAAACGAATTTCTCTCTCGTACTTATAAAAAAATTCATGTTCGTATTTTTTAAAAATGTTTGTGGATTTTGAGTTTGCGTGTATATGTGCACACACACCGAATTTGAAGAATCGCATAATACTAAGTCTTATATTGCAATGGAGAGAGATAATACCAACTTTTTTGGATTATTTTTCCTTTAAATTTCTTCTCAAGCAACAAATCGCACATTGTCCTGCCAATACTGTTTTGCATCAAATATTTTTATAAATGAAAAATTCCCGTTGTCATCACAAAGAAAATTTTAGATGAGAAGTGTTTAGTACCATGGACAAACTACATCTTTTAAAAACATTAGCATTAGTAATCTCACTATAAGAATTAAAAATTTGTTCAAATCGAAGTAGAAAGAAGAAAATATTAGTGCCCGTACAGCGTACGGGCAAACCGGTTGTGGTCATCTTTAGGTAACCCGTACGGTGTACAACAAAATAGTTAAAGGGTTAAAGTAGACAACAGGGATATGTGAGAAAATCTAACTAATAAATCTCATACATAGTTCTTTTCTAACATTTAAACATATTATAAATCACGTATTGTTCGAGGAGTTGGCTTCTTCGCCTTTTTTCAAAAAAATACTGTAATTTTAATTAAGATTATTATGAAAGAAATTTTGCATTACAGAATTAAAATTTTTAAAGTATTAGCCAATGAATATTTTTGTTAGCTTATCTTCCAAAGTTTATTTGAGTCCGGTGATAAATTCTAGAAATATGTAGAAAAAAATTTGAGAGAGCTATTAATTACAGTTTTCGAAACAAACACGGTTATGTTTTTTCATTTTTTAACTCCTATTGATAACATAACCAATAATTATGATTAATAAAAAAGTACATAAGACTTTTAACCCCCGGTATTGCCATTTCGTATTCCTTGTACTGTTAGATGGGATTGTTTAAAATCTTCGATGTGATAATTTTTAGACATGATTTTTTTTTACATTTCAATGATGTGTTTAACCCATTCACTGCCAGGTAAATTTAGAGAGTCTTTCTTTGAGCGACAATTTTTTATTTTAAAGAAAACATGACATTTTGCAAAATATAATAATGTGAAGTTACTGATATAATATCATAATGGCATTTACAGTAGTTTTTATTGAAAAAAAAACACTACGAGATAAAACTCGTTGCTGGCGTCACTGAATATGATTCTTGTATAGTGAGTATCACTTACAAGTTATCTCGTAGTGTTTTTTTTTCTATAAAAATTTTCATGTACAAAGATTTTTTTAAATTTTTAAATTTTCAAAGATTTCTTTTCATTAATATTTTGATTTTACAAACCCGTCATGTAATTTCATCTGTAACAGTCAGATGCGAAATGTTATGTCAGATTTTCATACAGATGTGTAATGATCCTCACTGGGTAAAACATATAAGACGATGGTACTTATAAGGGTGATAAATTAATAAAAATGGTCTGATAAGTAATAATTAGCAGACCTCAAGCAAAACAATCCATTCGTACAAGATAATCGCTCTACCTTACTTCGAAATCTTCCTTCAGAATGCATGCTTGTTCTTTTACGAAAGGAATCGAGGGAATAAAAAGATGAGGATACTTCAATTTAGGGAATCAGTTATTAGCATTTATTTGATGGCGATGGCAGCAATGTAGGGGAAAGCAGGAACTATAATACAAATACCACTGATTTCCATTACTTAATGCATCTACGTAAGGCGGCTAGGTGTTTTTGTCTAGTGTGTCCTAACAACCCAGAACTTAACTTTGGTCCTTGGTTTAAAAGCTCATCATACACAGCAACAAAAATAACTTTTTCTTCAATTTTTGGAATACATTCATATATATATATATATATATATATGTATATATATCATTCAAAAATATACACAAAATAATTATAAACCTAGATAACTAGTCATGATAGTATAAATCTTAGCCACTGCAGTACTATTGCAAACTCCTAGCCTTAGGAACCAGGATTGCAGGTTTAAACAACGTTTTGCGACTAGCCAACCTTCACCTGTATTTGCCAATACTCTGGGCCATAGGGAAAGTAAGAAAAGGCAAGAGAGATGTTTAACTATTATTACAAATACAACCATAATCAATTAACATAAAACGATAATATTATAGCCTGTAATAATTACTAGAATATTATAGACTACACACACACACACACACACACACACACACACACACACACACACACAACACACACACACACACACACACATATATATATATATATATACACACATATAACACACACACACACACACACACACATATATATATATATATATACAATTATTATGTTATTACTAAGCTTCTAAGTCAACGGTTTTTTAAACTTTGGATCACCGCGGCCTTCCTTTATGTATCAGACTGACATCGCGGGCCTTCAAGATTTTGAATACCCCTCCCTGACTCCCAACAACATATGGAAGAGTAATTTAAAGTTCCTCATTAATCCTAAGATTGATTCTGCTACTAATACATACTTTTTATTGCTTCTTATTCTCTTTTAAGAAAACAATAAATATTTAAATAAAAATATTACAAAGTACTAATTTCAAATAAATAAAAAATATACTTAACTGTATTATTTAACATTTTGAATGATATTGATGCTGCCTCATTTTTTAACAAGTACTATTCTATCAGGAGTAATATTTGAAATCTACAGGCTTAATTCCAGTTCTACGCTTTCCAGACATTTCTATTTTTTGAAAATTGCCATAATACTATATATGTAGTTGCAAACAACAAAAAATTAATATTCTTGATCAAAATTTATGTTTTAGTAGAGTTGATAAAAAAAAAGAGACAGGACTACTAATTTCTATTATCTAATTATCTCTAAAATTGAGTATAGAATGATGTTTGTACTTTCGTAACCCTATAACCAAGTGGATTTCCGCAAAACCAATTTTCGTTGGTTCTCTACTCCATAAAATCAACATGCAAGCCAAATTTCCAGTCTAAATATCTGATAGAGCAAATACGAAATTTTTATAATCAATACCCCCCCCCCTCCCGTTGAGAGTCGTTCTCCAAAATAACCTTCTAGCGGACTTCAATTCAACAAAAGAAAAATGCAAATCAAATTCCATTCTTATAGTCCTTTTAGTTCGAAAAAAGGATTTTTTTTTTGTTAACACGCCCCAATAACCCCCTGCTCCCGCAGGAGTTGATTCCCGTCAAATGCATTCTTAGTGGATCCCTATTCAACAAAAGAAACAAGCTTAACAAAATTCAAGTACGCAGGTCTAACAATTCTAAAACAGGATGTTTTTTTCCTACAACTCCCCTTGACCCCTTGCAACCCTCCTTCGCGGTCGATTTTTGTATTACTCTTTGTTAGAGGAACTCTATTCCATGAAAGGAACATGCCTACCAATTTTCAAGATATAATTATTATATTGTAATCTAATCAACTAAGTCGAAGGTTCTTAAATTTTTTATCCGCTCTACTGCCCTCTTTTATGTATTAGACTGACATGGCGGACCTCCCAGATTTTGAATACTCCCTGTCTCCCAACAACTCATGACTGAATAATTTAAATTTCCTCATTCATCCCAAGACAGACTCTGCTACTAATACATACTTTTTTAATACTTTTTTTTCGGTTAAGAAAACAATAAACATAAAATTAAAAATATAACAAAATACTAATTTCAAATAAAGAAACAATATGCTTAACTGAATTAATTAAATCTTTTAATGCTATTGAAGGTGCCTGATTTCTTTTACAAATGCTTTTATATCAGAAGTAATGTTTGAAATCTACAGTTTCACACACAATTCCACTTCTACGCTTTCCAAACGTTTCTACTATTATGAAAATTGTAGTAATAACTATGAAGCTACAAGCAATAAAAATTGATATACTTGATCAAAATTTATGTTTTAGTAGAGTTTTTTACTTGGAGCAACTTGATAATCTAGATTAGGATATTATATTTTTCAATTTTTCTCGAGGCTTTTCAGAGTCTGTGAAAGAGGTAAATCTTAACTCTAACAAGGGGAGGGCATGACTAAGGAAATTCATTTTGGGACGAGACATGATGTAATAGAAGTACTCCTGTAGGGTGTTCAACCCTCAATGTATTAGAACCGAAGGGCCAGTCAATTTGGAGAAAATAGCCTTCGAAATTCATGCTTAGCTTTTATACAATTAAGTTTCATTTGTTCCCAATGACGCAGTGGCGTTGTTGGTAGTGCACTGCTTTCTACTCTGCCAGATGGAGTTCGAATCGCTCGATGATTTTTTTTTCCAATTCAATTAATTATTTTTAAAAATAAAATAAATTTATTTAAGAAAGACTTATTAAGTATCAAATATAATTTATGCAATTATTTTGTATTTTATAAAGTAAAACAATTACTGTAATTATATAAATATTTATATTATATTTTATAAATATATTTTTATATTAGTAAGTAATATTTATAAAAAATGATATATTACATAAAAATATCAAGTGATACTTTACATAAAAGTTAGTTACAAATAGTTTTATATTGTGAAATACAATATATTATAAACAAAATATTACATATATTATGAAAAAATCTATAAAATGTATTATTATAATTATTATTATTAAATTAATTATTTTATACTTAATATAATAAAAATAATATATTTCATTTTATATATTTCATTTTATATATTATTAAATTAATTATTTTATAATTATATATAATATTTAATAAGTCCTTTTTAAATAAATTTAATTAATATCGAAAAATAATTAAATGAATTTAAAAAAATTAATTGGGTGTTACTCGAACACTATCTACCAGGGCAGAAAGCAGGTGCACTACCAACTGTGCCAAGGCGTCACTAGAAGCAATTGAATCTTAATTGTATAAAAGTTAAGCATGAATTTCGAAGACTATTTTCTCCGAATTGACTGGCCATTCGGCGCTAATACAATGAGAGCTGAACACCCCTATTGGATTACTATCATTACACAAAGTCTCATCCCAAAAAGAATCCCCTTAGTCCTGCCCTCGTCTTGTAAGAGTAAAGAAGAGTAATGTAAGTGAGAGAACTGAACATGGAGATTTTTAGAGAAAATAAATGACAAAAATCATAAGCTCAAACATTTATTTTAAAAGCTCATTTTGGAAAGGAAATTGCAAATTGCTTCAAGAATATTTTAACAAAAAAATACTTTAAAATATTTTAACGAAATATTTAACTTTTTTTAAAAAATTGATGCAAATGCATTATTAATATCTAATAATACAGGATTTTCAATTCGAAGAAATACATCAAAAGTTATATCCGTTATTCTGTTCCGGGGAACTGTCACTTCCGGCATCTTCAATAGGTTTGGGGTAAAACAACAAAACAGGCCTGTTTCTACTGTTTGTACCAAGATTAGGCATGTTGGCCCCTGCGTTCATTAGGGTATGAGAATTTCTCACTGAACCAGGGTTTTCAGTCATCATTTCCATCACATTCTAAATATAAAAAAAGACGATATGAGACAAATGGTTTATATACTTTGCAACAAAATTGGACAATACCAAAGATTTCCCGTTATAAAAATGTTTTTTTTTTAAAATTTACCATTTATTTCAAAAAAATTAGTGTGATTAATTCCTTCAAAATATTATAGACTAAAAGTAAAATAAATAAATGACCTTTAAGTAAATTAAAACTTTGTTATATTCATTTGAAAAAAAAATTAAATAAAAAGGTATTTATTGCTAATATTGTGAAATTTATGTCTTACAAAATAAAAAGGAAAAAACAAAAATTCTAGTACTGCATAAAGTGATTTAATTATTAATTTTGACCGGATTTCCTTTGAAAAGAAACTGGTCCTTCACTATAATATTCAGAATTTTCCTATATTTTAATAATTACATATAAAAAAGACCATTATAAAAGAAATTTTGCATTACATAATTAAACTTTTTAAAGAATTAGGCAGTGAATATTGTCATTAGCTCTTATGTTCCAGAATTCATTTGAGTCCGGTGATAAATTCTAGAAATATCTAGAAAAAAGTGTGAGAGAGTTATTATACATAATTATAGTTTTCGAACAAACGGTATGTTATGTTTTTCTCTTTTCTTAACGTCTCTTTTAACATAACCGTTAATTATGATTAATAAAAGAGTACCAAAGAATTTTATGCACCACTATTGCCATTTCGAATTCCTTTTACTGTTCGATTACCTAAAATCTTCGATGTGATAATTTTTAGACATGATTTTTTTTTACATTTCAATGATGTGTTTAACCCATTCACTGCCAGGTAAATTTAGAGAGTCTTTCTTTGAGCGACAATTTTTTATTTTTAAAGAAAACATGACATTTTGCAAAATATAATAATGTGAAGTTACTGATATAATATCATAATGGCATTTACAGTAGTTTTTATTGAAAAAAAAAACACTACGAGATAAAACTCGTTGCTGGCGTCACTGAATATGATTCTTGTATACTGAGTACCACTTACAAGTTATCTCGTAGTGTTTTTTTTTCTATAAAAATTTTCATGTACAAAGATTTTCTTAAATTTTTAAATTTTCAAAGATTTCTTTTTATTAAATTTTGATTTTACAAACCCGTCATGTAATTTCATCTGGTAACAGTCAGATGCGAAATGTTATGTCAGATTTTCATACAGATGTGTAATGATCCTCACTGGGTAAAACATATAAGACGATGGTACTTATAAAGGGTGATAAATTAATAAAAATGGCCTGATAAGTAATAATTAGCAGACCTCAAGCAAAACAATCCATTCGTACAAGATAATCGCTCTACCTTACTTCGAAATCTTCCTTCAGAATGCATGCTTGTTCTTTTACGAAAGGAATCGAGGGAATAAAAAGATGAGGATACTTCAATTTAGGGAATCAGTTATTATGCATTTATTTGATGGCGATGGCAGCAATGTAGGGGAAAGCAGGAACTATAATACAAATACCACTGATTTCCATTACTTAATGCATCTACGTAAGGCGGCTAGGTGTTTTTTTGTCTAGTGTGTCCTAACAACCCAGAACTTAACTTTGGTCCTTGGTTTAAAGCTCATCATACACAGCAACAAAAATAACTTTTTCTTCAATTTTTGGAATACATTCATATATATATATATATATATATATATATGTATATATATCATTCAAAAATATACACAAAATAATTATAAACCTAAGATAACTAGTCATGATAGTATAAAATCTTAGCCACTGCAGTACTATTGCAAACTCCTGGCTTAGGAACCAGGATTGCAGGTTTAAACAACGTTTTGCGACTAGCCAACCTTCACCTGTATTTGCCAATACTCTGGGCCATAGGGAAAGAGTAAGAAAAGGCAAGAGAGATGTTTAACTATTATTACAAATACAACCATAATCAATTAACATAAAACGATAATATTATAGCCTGTAATAATTACTAGAATATTATAGACTACACACACACACACACACACACACACACACACACACACACACACACACACACACACACACACACACACACACACACACACACACACACACATATATATATAATATATATATATATATATATATATATATATATATATATATATACAATTATTATGTTATTACTAAGCCTTCTAAGTCAACGGTTTTTAAACTTTGGATCACCGCGGGCCTTCCTTTATGTATCAGACTGACATCGCGGGCCTTCAAGAATTTTGAATACCCCTCCCTGACTCCCAACAACATATGGAAGAGTAATTTAAAGGTTCCTCATTAATCCTAAGATTGATTCTGCTACTAATACATACTTTTTATTGCTTCTTATTCTCTTTAAGAAAACAATAAATATTTAAATAAAAATATTACAAAGTACTAATTTCAAATAAATAAAAAATATACTTAACTGTATTATTTAACATTTTGAATGATATTGATGCTGCCTCATTTTTTAACAAGTACTATTCTATATCAGGAGTAATATTTGAAATCTACAGGCTTAATTCCAGTTCTACGCTTTCCGGACATTTCTATTTTTTGAAAATTGCCATAATACTATATATGTAGTTGCAAACAACAAAAAATTAATATTCTTGATCAAAATTTATGTTTTAGTAGAGTTTCTTAATTGGACAGCTTGATAATCTAGCCTAGGATATTACATCTTTCAATTTTTCTCGAGGCCTTTCAGACTCTGTAGAAGAGGGAAATATTAACACTAAGTGAAAGACTTTCACGAACCCTTAGAAAGACGCTGGGTACCCTCAGGGGGTGCATGGAGCATAGTTTAAGAGCCATTGGTATAAGTTATAATTTTAATAATAAATATTAATATTTATATGTTTTTTGTACTATATGAATTTTTTTCATTCATCCTTTTTAATAATTATTAGCACAAAAGGAGTTATGGTAATCGATCTAAAATTTCAGCACACACTACGAGATATCTCGAAGTTGACAGTCAATAGGTTAAGAGAATATTATTCCTCTTGTGCAGAACAAGAGGAAATACTACATCAGTCAGAAAACCAATTGAGTCATAATCTTAGTATTTAATGTATTTTAATTAATAATTTTTCTTTTCTTTTTAGGGTCAAGTGGACAAATAGTACTGATGTGGTTCTACATAAAAAAGGTCATATTTGTTCTTTCCATTTTAATTCTGATGGGAAACAAGTCCCGATAATGCATTGGCTTACACTTTTAAATTTCTTTGAACAAAATTGTAATTATTAAAACTTTTGTAGTTTACCGAGAGAAGAGATCTCACATCTTTTGGGATGAACATTTGGCTTTTAAATTTTTAGTTCAAAATCATTAACACAAGTTAATGTAAAAAATATTTTTCACGTTATTGACTTGTCTCTTCGATTAAGATCTGATATGTTTATATATACTGGCGTATTTACATTATTTTACAGTTGTTGATGCTGTATCTAGAAGTATATTTGTGTGAATCTTGTTATAATGAATTTTCCATCTGATTTATGTCGCGACGTAGTCAGGGGATATGTCAAACTAACGTAACACTGATAATGCTGCTGTAAAAAGCGCCAAGAATTTGTCTCAATACCAGACGACATTTCTTTGGGGTATAAGTTTAAAAAATGTAATTGTAACATATTGTAAATGTTACCAGACGCGTGTTTAAGTATTACCAGATAATTCTTTGCATTTATATTAGGGCACCCGACTCTGAAACAAAAACAAGCGAGAACAATGATTTTCAGAAGTGGGAAAGCCGAAGTGTATAAATGCTAATATCCTACAGATGAAAATTTTTTGCTCTGCAAAATGAATTTGCGAAATTATATGTTGAAAATTTCTTTGTAAATAATGTATATTAGGTACATAGCCAGGAGTTTTCTTTACGAGTAGCCAATTTTTCCTTTCCAAAAGGTATATATTTAACCATGTAAAAAGGATGTGTAGGGAAGATTAACAATCTAGTTTATTAAAATTTGTCACAGATCGTGTTAAGAAAATATTCAGCTTTGTGTTATTCAAGATCCAGATTGCTATTTTTTAGGTAGGTTAGCGATTTTTTGGTTGGTATGGACTTAACCAATTTTTTAGTGCAATTGTACTATGGGTACAATCTGCTCATACTTTCGAGGTTTTCTTCTCAGAACCAACTTGAGGGGTTGCGCATTTCATACCATTGGTATTACTCGGTGAAGTGCGCTTACCCTAAAATTTGTATAATTTTCATGACTACTCCTTCTCTTGGCGTTGCATCTTTAAAATTACGTACTGTATTCTGAAATACAAGTAGTTACGCTTTGTGTGTATGTGTTTCTCTAAAACTTTTTAATGCTTATGACTTGTTACAAACATTTAAAAATAGGCATGGTTAGCATTATCCAAAATTTTCATCACGGCTAGATAAAATGGGTAACACTGTAACGAAACAAAAGGGAATTAAATTATTGTTTTAAATGATAAAAATTAATTCCCATAATTTACATAAATAAACAATTTCTAAGTCATAATTTTATGATTAAGGGATCTATCTTACAATTTGAATGCATTTAAAATTTCATGGTATTATATTTGTAGTTTTGTAAATAACAGGGTTTTCACAAAAATGTGTATCCTAATGTTAAAAGAGTTTCTCAAACTTTTGATGATAAATAAGTTTCTACTTAATACTTTTTAGTTTTTTTCATCAAACAATCGCTATTATTTTTACTTCTCTAAAATCGTAAGAAAATTGTAAAAAAGTGTTCTTGCTTTAAAAAATATGAATTAATATTTATAGTTTCAAAAAAGTGAGTTATAGCAGCAACTTTTATACATTTGGATTCCACATATCTGATAAATCCAAAATTGCATGGTAATGCTTCCGACAATTTCAATTTTGAAATTTTGATTGGAAAATCACGGAGACTAAAGAAACTATGTACTTAGCTTATAAATTATAATAATTGGTTCAATCATCATGTGAATAAGAAAAAACATTATATATCTTTTGCGTTGAAAACTATAGTTATTAACCCTTTTACAACTATCTATAGAATTAACCATCAGATTCGAATGAATTCTGGGACATAAGCTAATACAACTATTCTCTACACAGTCCTTGAAATTTTTAATTCCATAGCAGTATTTCTTTAGCTATCTAAATTGAATTGATCAGAAAAAGATGAAAAATCAGCTAATTGATAATCACCCAATTCATGTTAAATGCACATGCTAGATAAGAGAGATTTAGGAGATTTGTATGTAACATTTTCACTGAATATTTATGTACTTTCAATAACTCAAGATAGCATTGAAGCTGTAAATTTGTCAAACACTTTATATAGATCGCAGTATATTGGAAAAATTAAAGCTTTTAAAAGCATTAAAAAGCTAAATATTCTTTTAAAGTTTACATTTTACACTATATTATATTCGGAAATTATTTTAAAAACTTCAATGAACTTTTCCAAGGTAGACTATTTTTTAACAACACAATTCCGTTAGCTTTTGAAGATGATCTACAGTTTGTCAACAAATATGCCCCGACTCTTCTCGAAATTAGGAGTAATATATTTGAAATAATGACATTAATTATTAATAAAACATTTTATAGTTTGAATGAAGAATAATTCAAATATAGCAAAAATTAAAAATTAAGTACTCAACAGGGTAATTTCAAAATAAATCCAAAATTATCAGAAAATATATTTGAGAATATATCTATTTCATTAGAAACTAGAGAATTCAAATTTCTTTTCAATTATAAAAGAAAGATACATTCCTTAGTAGTATATATTTTCGCTAGAATAATTTTTATCTTTCATCTTGTCCACAATTGATTCTCCGCACACAATATAAAAGAACTATATGGAGTGCATGAATGGTTTGAGACCCATACAGTTTTCATTAACATTAATATGAGAAAAACTAGTTGAATGGCTATACTTTAAGGATTCTCAGGGGTGCTAATTTTGTCTCGAGGGGTGAAAATATAGGCAGTGTTCAAACAGGTATACTTCTTTTAAATTTAAATTAAATAATTCGAGTTTCTTACATATTATTTACAAAGGATTATGGTTTCAAAAAAGTACAAAATGTTTGAAATATAATTATAATTTAAAAAATTATAAGCATATGCAAATAAGAAATAATTTTGTAATAAATATTAAGTAATTTTTGCGTTGCGCATGCTATTTTCTAAAATAGAAGCCTTTGATGTATAAAAATTTATAGAATTATAAAATGTATCATACTCTTTAATCCCTAGTATTTTAAGAATACTATATATATCTTTTGTATTTAAAAATATTTTAAATTATTGAAATTTTTTTAAAAAAATTTGAAAATATAAATTTTATTTAAAAAAAATATAATCTATTATTCTATTTATTTAAAAATACTACGCACCTTATTACTACGATGTAATAAGGATATATACATTTAACTTTATAAATCAATTTATTGCTAGTAAGTAAAGCTACTACTTTAGAAAATAGCATGCGCAACGTGAAACTTAATTAATATTTCTTATAGAAATATTTTTTAGTTTCATATGCTTATAATTTTTAAAATTACAATTATATTTTAAATATTTTACACTTTTCTGAAGCCCCATTCCTTTATAAATGATGTGTAAAAGATTCGAATGATTTAATTTTAATTTCAAAGAGTTACACGTATTTGAATATTGTTCATATTTTCAGCCCTCACAGAGAAAGTTAACACCACTGGAACCTCTTAAAAGTAGATAAACAATTTAAATGAAGAAACAATTTGAATCCAAACTATACAAACTCAACGTGAATAACCTTCTGTAAATGAATAATGAGGATTTTTTAACATGTATTTTTGATGTAAATAAGTTCAAGGAAAAGTATTTTTTTTTCCCCTCATTTTTTAAATAGTATAGAATGTTACGTTGATTATTCTGAATATAAAACTCAGTAAACTGCATGTATTACAACTTTGTGTTTATGAAGATATAAACCTAATTCTCTCTATATTTGTTGCATATAACGAGATTTTTCAACTTCCTGAAGAAACACTTTTAGAGATGAGCTTTTTAAAAAGGAAGTGCGTTCGAACCGGAAATTAAGAAAGAGAAGTAGTAAATGGCTGTACAGCGCAGTTTGTTGACCAACAATTTTTTCTCAAGTTTAAACATTTTGAAGGAAGAATCAAAGTAAAGATTTTACATCTGTTCAACTGAAATGTGTGTTTATGGAGTAACTGTGGAAATATACTGCTGGAAATATCAACATACAATTCTAAGTGTTGATTTTGGAAAAACAAAATAAAGAGAGAAAAAAGCTTAATCTAGATAAAATAAAGATTAGCAAAATTAGATGTATAGTTTCATGACTTATGCTGTAAAATTAACTAAATTTCCAATTATCTTGAGACATTGTGTTCTAAATTTGTTGTAAAATACCATGTATCAAATAATGAATCATATATATCCATAAAGAGAAAAACGAAACCATGACAGGAGATGAAGAATAATTTATTTTACAACCTTTCTCATGGGACAGATCATCTACAAAATTATCTGTATATAATCAAAGGGCAATAAATAATGACTGGAATCGGGAAAAGTCTTTTGCAATAGAGCAGATTAAAGAAACCTTTATATTCTACAATCATTTTGAAGATGTACATCAGATACTGCGGTCGCTATTTTCTTCAGAGGACATATCACTGTTGATCTCATGGTACAGTTGAGGTAGTACTATGAACATGGGTCTGTCTCTGTTTGAAGTACCTAGATTAGGAAAACCGGAAAGAGTGGCTGCTGCATTCTCTGAGATGTATGTATTTCCAGCTGTATCAGGTTGCTCAGTTATCATACCTATTATCTCCTAAAATCCAAAAAAATATCAAAATTAATGATTCCAGAGCTTTGGTAATAGTTATGCAGCTACAATGTTTCTCTGCCAATTGAAGGTAACATATTATTTACCATTTTCTGAATAAGTTACTTAATTTCTATATTTCCCGTAAGCTAAGCCATGCATTTAATTTGTTTTTCCATATTAATGTGTTGTGACAGTTTTAGAAAATTAAGCATCCTTATTCGACTTGTATTTGTGAATTTCATTTCTAAGTATTTAAAATTCTTTAATTTAAAATAAGACTACTATATTCATAAATGGTTAATGTGTTTTTATAGATTTAATTATGTCATATGCGAAATATATCCAGAAAATATTAAGAGCTGGAAATGTAAAATGCTTAGATCTTTCCCCTTGTGCTCTAATTTTTTTTTGTTATAATTTTATTATGATTCTGCTTTAGTGTATAATAACATGCACACGAGTTGATTTCAAGGAAAAAAAAGTATGGTACAGAAACATTTCAATTAAAAAAATTGCATAAAAGTTATTCATAAAAGAAAGAAAATGTTTTGAAGTGGAGTTTTGTACTGAACTAGGAATTTAATATGTCCTAGAACGACGTTTCACCATGTTCCATTAAAATAAATGAGTAAAAAATTTATATTAAAATAAAGATATTAGATTTTAAAGTTTTCATTGAGTTTCGGAGTGTACTTGGAAAAATGCATCATTGGATCATTTGAAAGATTGATATAATATATGGGTTAATTGTGAAATAATATAAATGGATAGATTGTACAATCACAGGTATTCTCTTACATTTTGTTTTCGTCTTCTTGATAATTTAATAGACACAACTTTTATCCATTACAAAAGTATAAATTTAAACCTCTACAAAGATTAACAATATTAAATTGGCTGTAAGAACATTATGTTTTCTAGAATAAAAAGGTGATTCGAAAATGTAATAATTACGTTAAACCTGGGTCGTAACGTTCACCCCTACAACCCCCGCATCGAGGGAGAGAAGACAGGATTTTAGGGGGTCCAAAGCCCCCTAATTGACGCCAAGTATTTAGATTGACGCCAAGTACATATGGTTTTGCAATCCAATGTAAGATCAGACTTGGGGTCTAAAAACTGACTTTAAAGGGGGGGGGGGCTTAATGTTCTCTGTTAAGCCACTGGTTTAAATCAATTATATAAAGTGCAGTTATATTTCTCATTTATTTAATTTTTTTCCAAGAAAAAATCCAATTTTTTAAAGTGAACTTTTATGATTTTTAAGTTATTAATATAGCACCAGTTTTCATATAACATAATAACGTTTTAAGAATGTAGTGCAGTAAAAATTTTAATTGCCCTTTTTGCTGAATTGCTTCAATACTAAATTGACTTAAAGAAAATATTTTTTTAGAGTAAAAAAGTTATTAGCATTGAAATAATTTTACTAAATTCATTCAATGTGAAGTTCACTTATGATTCTCAGTTAGTTAATATTTTTCCCGAAATAATGCAAAACTTCTGAATGAATTTGATATTTTTAAGGTATCAATGCATCGCAAGTGTCATATACCGCAGCAAAGTTGTACGGGGAGGCAATACAAATATTTAAAAATGATTGATTGGCGATTATTTTTAATTAATGATTAAACATTCATCGATACTTAATATGAAATCAACATGCACTAACAAAACTAAACAAAATAAGTAGATGATCAAAAAATATTTTTAAAAAAATTAAAGTAGTTAGAGATTTTATATTATTAAATTTTCTGGTACTTAGTAAGGCATAAGAACTCAATAATTTGCTATTTTTACACTCAAATTAAAATGTATATCTAATTTCTTCTTCTTATGCTTCAAAATTTTTCTTGATTAAGATTTAGCAAAAATTTAACGTAATATAGTGTGAAGATGCATGGGATGTTAATAGGAAATCAACATGAGCTAACTAAACTAAACAAATAAGTAGATCATAAAAAGGTATTTTTTAAAAAAAATTAAAGTAGTTAGATTTTATATTATATAATTTTCTGGTACTTAGTAAGGCATAAGAACTCAATAATTAGCTATTTTTACACTCAAATTAAAAATGTATTTCTAATTTCTTCCCTTATCCATCAAAAATTTTTCTTCATACAAATTTAAACAAATATTTAACATAATATAGTGTGAAGATGCATGGGTTTTTTTTCTTGAGAAGACAATATTTTACTTTATTTTACTTTTAACTTTCTTAATTGATACAAGACTTGAGCCGCAAAAAAGACCTTTTAATGTTTTCAAGAAAACAGAAAAAGGCTAGTACTTTTCCGATTTCTTCCGCTTCAGAAGTCTGAGAATTAGATGAAAACAGACTTTCAATCTCTGCCAATCTTTCTTTATCTGTATTTGTTCCAACTGCACAATATGAAACGAGTGTGGATAGTGTGCATTGCTTTCTACAGCATTCATTTACGATTCCAGACTGGGCGCCGTTGAAAGTTGTCTCTTTCCCAATGATTTTGCCAATGGAAGTCCAAGGGATGCTTGAAGTAAATGTATCTTGTTACGGAATGTCGATTCCCAGTTCCACCCAAAGCTACATAAAGAAAAAATTAAGTTATAACAGTTATGCGATAAAGAGATATTTTCAAAAATAGTTCTTTTTCTGGTTTAATTGAGCTTTTATGCAAATTATATGAAAATCTTTTGTTTTTAAGGCAGAGGTATAATTGAAATTTTAAAACATATCCGCTTGTTCTGTTAGATAAAATATTATCAAATATTTCTTCAAAATAATTTTGGTGTAATGTGTTATCTTAACTTTGTATGTGCATCTCAAATTTATAAAAAAAATTATAACTAGTGCTCATTGTCTAAAATTCACCAAACCTATCACTGTAATATTTTTGATATTATTTATCTATGAGAGATCAATATATTTAATGAAAGATAATTATTTCGAACTCAAATTTTAAAACATTTATTCATAAGCATGTGATCTTTACTTATTTGATAATTCAGAATTTTAATGCTGATTTATTGTAATTTATGCGCGGCGCAGTTCTATAAATGTTTAGAGTAAATAATTTTAATTAATGATAGAGTTCACCTGTGTTTCTACATAAGTGTTATACATTAAAAAGAACGATTTAAACGCTTATAAATGATGAAAATATAATTTCATATATTTTGTTCATAATGCTTTTTTTATTAATGTTGTTTGAAATTAAAGAAATCAAAACAAAAGTCAAAGAAAAACTTACTTGCCTTCTTCTAAGTTTAAAAAATATTTTTCTCTCTGAATATAAATGTTATATTATTTCAATGTATAGATGCAAATCATATAATTTTTAAATGTGAAAATATTCTTGCACATGTATGGCAAGATGAGATGTATAAAAGGAAATTAATATTGAAAAAAGGTGTTCGCATTTTAATGTTTTCTTAATACATTAATAAAATGTATTTTTTGATGAAATATTTAATCTATAATTAAAAATATTTTCAATGGAATGCAATCTAATTGTAAGCATGAAAATTAAATTTTTAGTTCTGATTCAATTATTTTCATAATTGTTTAAATTGATGCAAACTATAAAGAAACATTTTAAATTTATTATTGATATATGTATATTGCAAGGATTTAGATACTTAAAATTTTATTTGAAACTTATATTATATTGTTCAAAAGTGTTTTTAGTGATCTAAGTGGTTGTATTAGTAAAAAGTAATACAAATACGAATTTTCAAAAATAAAAAGTTTTTCCATTGTCAAAGCTATTTCGCTGAATCTTTGATGAAACAAAGCTAAGAAAAAATTTGTATACATCTAAGGATAACATGATACAATTAATATCATCAG